>NW_026844080.1:1243806-1483806 GCF_029531705.1 Pantherophis guttatus
TATCTATCTATCTATCTATCTATCTATCTATCTATCTATCTATCTATATCATCTCTCTCTTTCTCTGCCTACCTATCTACCTCTCTCTCATAAGAGCCATGGTGGCACAATGCTTAGAATGCAGTACTGCAGGGCTGGCTAACTGCCCACTGCCAGGAGTTCGATCCTGACCGGCTGAAGGTTGACTCAGCCTTCCGTCCTTCCAAGGTCGGTAAAATGAGGACCCAGATTGTTGAGGGCAATACGCTGACTCCGTAGACCGCTTAGAGAGGGCTGGGAAGCGGCCTATGAGTGTCTTAAGGCAGTGGTTCTAAGGGCTGGTGCTATGAACCTCCCTTAATCTCCCTTCGTTCTGTAAATCTCAGCCGGACTGGAATCAGGAGACTTTCTCGCTCTCTCGGCTCCGAGTGATGCTCTTTCTCAATCCTGTTTCAGAGATTTTATAATCTTACACCACTGGCAATGTTTTGTAATGTTTCTGGGCTTTGTCCAAGACGCGGGATTAACAGGGAAGGACGAGAAGGTGGATAGGACCGAAATTGCATCCTGGGAGTTGGTGTCCAGGAGTCTTAAAGTGGCCAAACGTTTTGTTGCAATGAGGCCTAGGTACACACTTTAAAAAGAGAGAGAGAGAGAGAGCGAGAGAGCAGGGACCCCTTGAAATCTGAAAATCAGGAGGACTCTGGAAGCCCCTTTTCCCACAAACAAACTTTATTATGAGGGTTATAAGCGTTTGGGAGCTGCTGAGTTTCTGCCATCGCTGACCGCTATCTCTGTGGCATGGTTCCCTCCCCGTGGGGTTTGGGTTCTCAGGGGGATCTTGCTGAATGAAGCCCCTCCAAATTGGTGAGCCCCTTCTCTCTTTTCCCCCCTCCCCATTTTGGCAGTGCTGGTTGTGCTGAACCACTACCTGGCCTTTCAGTACTTTGCAGAAGAATATTATCCCTTCTCAGAGGTAAGAGGGGTCCGGAGAGGGGGGGGGCGACTTTAAAGCCACGAGACCCTGCAGGGGGCACCCTGGGACGGCATCTGGGGGGTTCCTGGGATGGCTTCGGGGGGGGGGGGGGGACGACACCGCGGCTTCTCTGATGCTCTTTCTCTCCTGCCCCCCATCCTCCCCCCTTCCAGGTCCTGGCCTATTTCACCTTCTGCCTCTGGCTCATCCCGTTCGCCTTCTTCGTCTCCTTGTCGGCTGGCGAAAACGTCCTGCCTTCCACCGTGCAGCCTGGAGGTCAGTTCTCTAGCCAGACCCCTCCCCCCCACAACCCCCTTGTGCCCAGGAAAGGAGGGGCACAAGACGACCCCCACCGGGAATTGACACACAACACAAAATCTGCAGCAACTTTACCTATTGGTCAGTTCGTGCTGGGTCTCTCAATAAAGAGGAGGGGGGAGATGAGGAGAGAGGCTCTGGGCCTGGATGGCTGGCATCGAGGAATTGTTGAGGTGGGGTCCTTGGTGCTCTCTGAGCTGGGTTGTTTCCTTGCAAACGTCTCATGACCCAACTACGTCACCTCATCAGTGTTGGAAGGGAGAGGGATTTTGTGGAGAGGACTCGTGGATCTTTAGTGCTGCTCTCTTGAGACGTTTCATTACCCAACAACGGGACATCATCAGGGTTAGAAGGAGGGAGGATTTGCTCTCCGTTTATAGACAACATTGTTGGGAATGTTCCTGGAAGTTCTCAATTAGGTGGTGGTTTACTGTTTGACTGAATAGAATAGAATAGAATAACAACACAGTTGGAAGGGACCTTGGAGGTCTTCTAGTCCAACCCCCTGCTCAGGAGATTGTAGTTAGTCGTTCCTTGACTGGGGCATTGTTTGCTTGTTGATTGTCAGTCCAGTATTAATCTCTGCGTAGCTGGGTATTGATTGCTGGCGTTTTGGTCTTTTTGTTTCCTTTTTGGCTTTTGGCTTCTCTCGTTGGAATGGTGTGTAAATATTGTTTACCTCCACGTGCCTGTGGATGGCTTCCAGGAATTCCCTGCTGGTTTTGGACTTGGCCACCGTTTCCCAGTTGAAACTATGGGGAACTATGGTGAAGTCTGTTTTGCAGCTATGAAACTCAAGGAGCTTTTATCACAACGCAGGGAGGAGCCAAGCAAGCACCCCTCCCCCAAGGACATCCCACCCATATTTGACAGGACAAGCTTGTATGTAAAGAAAGAGCAAAGCCCACTGCCCCGTCCAGCCCCAAGCGCCAAGCGGTCCTGGACTTACAACACTTCACTTAGTGACTCTTTGAAATTACACCACCACTGAAAAAAAGTGACTTACGACCAGTTGTCACACTTAACGACCGATGCGCCATCCCCGTGGTCACGTGGTTTACACTCTGAGGCTTGACAACTGACTTGAATTTACGACAGTCGCAGTGTCCTGAGGTCACCTGATCACCTGACAAGCAGAATCATCAGAGGGAAGCCAGATTCGCTTAACAACCCTGTTATTTGCTTAACGACCAAAGTGATTTGCTTAACAAATGTTAAGCCAAGGACATTTGTCAGACCGGAGCAAAAGCTCCACTTGGAAGCCACAATTTTGGCCTCAATTTGGGGCTGTAAGACGAGGGCCACCTGTAGAGAAAGAAGGAGCAAAGCCCGCTCCCCCGTTCAGCCCTGATATTCAGTACAGATATTCTCTGTTAGCCGTTGATGGGCGTTGGGCTCTGGCCTGCCCTCTCGGTTCCTATCTCTCCCTTCAGCTGCCAGTGGGTGGGATGAGTGCAGGGGTGGGTTTCACTTACTTCTACCACCGGTTCTCCGCACCTGTGCACCTTCCGTGCATGTACCCGGCCTAAAAAGCGTGGCTAAATAGGGACGTCATAGTTCTGGGGCGGGGGGGGGGCAGGCCCACCTGCGATCTCCACTACCGGCCCGAACCGGCTGAATCCACCTCTGGCTGAGTGGGCCTGGGGGACGAGGGTTTTCTCCACAGGTGGGCCCTGGGGGAAGGGCTGGTTTTGAACCCCTCTCGCTGGTCCTTCTCTCTCTCTCTCTCTCTTTTTTTTTTCAAACAAAACATAAAACATAAATCCATCATCCACTGCAATTGCAAACCGTGTGTCGGTCAGTTACAAGTCTTTGGTGCTTCATCCCCATATCCATCATTTACTATTATATTATAAGATAATGGGATTTATTTTATCAATGGCTAGAAAAATAAAACATGGAAATATGAAATATGAAATGAATGTCATAATATAATATTTGAAAATAATTTTTATGAAACGAGAAAGCCATAGTTAGAAATAAGTGGCAAATGAGGATAATAATATAAAGATACTTATAAGTTTGATAATATGAGAAATGAGATAATTACTAAATTATGAATATGGGGATGAAGCCGTTCCCCCCCCCCCCTTTTTTTTTTTAATTTGATTTATATGCCGCCCTTCTCCGGAGACTCAGGGAGGCTTACAATGTGCTCAGCAATAGCCTTCATACTTTTGTATATTTTTATACAAAGTCAGCTTATTGCCCCCACAACTGGGTCCTCAATTTACCTACCTTAGAAAGGATGGAAGGCTGAGTCAACCTTGAGCCTTGGCGAGATTCGAACTTACTTTAATTGCAGACAGCTGGAGTTAAATTACAATGCATTAGTCTGCTGAGCTATCCAGGCCCTTCTCTCTGATCTCTTCTCCTTTGCCTCCTCAGACGACGTGGTCTCCAACTACTTCACCAAAGGGAAGCGAGGGAAACGCTCCGGCATCCTCCTCGTCTTCTCCTTCATCAAGGAAGCCATCTTGCCCAGCCGACAGAAGATGTACTGATCTCCTCCCCTCCAGCAACCCCCGGATGTTGTTGGTTCCCCCTCCCCACCTCTTCTGGCCACATGCGTACCTCCCTCCCTGAAAAGGGGGCCCGTTCTGAGCCTCCGCGTCCCCCTTTTTTCCTGACCTCCAGATCCGTTCGGGGTGAACAAACCGGGAAAGAGCCCAGAGGCGTGGGGGTGTGGAGCTGGGCCTCCCAAGATCCCCCTGTTTCCTGTGGGTGGCTGGGGAAGGGGGTGAGAATGGGGAACCCCCCCCTCGCCCACCCCTCTCAATGGGGTCCCCGATGAACTCTGAGCGTGCTTTTAAGCCAGGCGGTTCACCTCTTTGGGGTAGGAAGGGGTGCAACATTTCACAAGCTCTCCACTGCCGGACTTCTTCCAAAGTTTCGAGAGGGATCTACCCAGGAAGGAAGGACCGAGTGGACATTCTTAAGATGCCGCCGCCTTCCGTACCAGCTGAACTGAACCAGACCGCCCGGCCAGGAGTGAAAAAGAGTCTTAATGCTTCTTCCTTCATTGTGTTGGGAGGTTCCTCTCCGGGAGGCTGGCTAAACTTTTGGTTCTGGTTCTTGTTTTTTTTTTAAAAAAGGAAACCAGGAATGATGGTTCTACCCAAACTTCCTGGCTCAGCTTTTTGGGGGTATGTGAAAAGCAAAGCTGCGTTTAGCCCGGAAGACTGCCGGTGTCCCCCCCCACCCCCAAAAGCTTCCGGGACTTCAACCGTGGGGGGTGAGTGAAAATCGAACTGTACTGTACCAACACCTCGAGGTTGGGGAAGGAACCAAGATTGCGTGCAAAGAATTTGCAAGGTTGTGCCTGGAGTGCGGGAAGCCACGAGGGTCGACTCTGCTACTTGGGCTGGGCGGCCCCCTGGCTCTCCCCTGGCAGTTTTCAGGCTGCCTGGCTCATCTAGAGGACCTCCAGAGGCTCCCAGCTGCCGCGATGTCCTTGGCTGAAGGCGACGGGCATCTCAGCACACAGTCTGTTCAATAAAGGTGTTCAGTTGACAACAGAACAAGGAGATGACTCCCTTCTCCCCTTTTTCTTCAGGGGTTTCATTGGGCTTCCTTTTTATCGGGGGTGAAAACTTACGTCCATTCGTTTAGTGACCATTTGAAATTACAAACGTAGGGCCGTTTTTCACACTTGGGACCGTTGCAGCATCACCCGTGATCAGGTGATCAAAATTTAGGCGCTTGGCAACTGACTCAGATTTATGACAGTCGCAGCATCCGGGGGGGGGGGTCACATGATCCCCCTTGGCCCCCTTTTGACAAGGGAAGCCAGATTCACTTAACAACAGTGTTACTAAGTGAATCACTGCAGCCTTTCACTTAACCACGGGGCCGAGAAAGATGGAGAAACGGGGCAAGACTCGCTTAGGAACTGTCTCGCTTAGCAACAGAAATTTTGGGCTGGATTGCGGCCATAAATCAAGGACTACCTGTATTTCGGGAGCCCCAAATTCCTGCTGTGAATTGAAGACCGATGGACGCAGGAGAGGAACTGCCCTAACTGCGCTTTTATTATTATTATTATTATTCATCATTAAATGTTTCTGAGCGTGGCAGAGTCAACCCTATCAAATACTTTATATAGAGACGGGGCAGTTGAGGGGAGGGGGCATTCCTGCCCCTTTGCTCTCTGGGGCGTGGCAGAAGGGGCCCACAAGGCCTTCCTCCTACGGGCTGGACGAGTTGGACGATTCGCTCTGGACGGAGGGGGGCTCTTTCGGGGAGCTTGAGCTCGCCGTTCTTGGGCTCAGAGCTTCGGTGCTGCAGTAGGTAGAGACGTGGCTCTGCAGGCTGCTCAGGAACATGGGATCCAGGGTGACCCGGAGGCTCAGGGCCATTTGGTCGGTCCACCAGTGCTCTGGCCCCGGGCGACGCCGGTGCTTCAGATTAAAAATCTGCACCGGCCGGAGGTCCCGAGGGACCTCCAGGCGGGGCGTCCAGGTGCGGGGATAGAGGCTCTGGTGAAGGACCTCGTAGGGCAGATCCGGCACGGAGTAGACCCTGCCAATATTGTCGATCTGGATCACCGGATCCCCGAAAGGATCCTTGAAGAGGAAGAGGAAGGAGGTGAAGTCGTGCTGCGGCAGCTTCTCGGGCTCTACGCCTAACCGGATGACATTCGGCCGGAAGATGGACGTGGCCGGTTCGGACTCCAGGTTGGTGCTGAGGTTCCAGGGCTTCTGACGCCGGTACCTGCGTTGTATGCTGAAGATCGAGTCGGAGGACCTGAGCAGGGCGCCGAGGGAGGGGATGGGGCTGGCAATATGGCCGGCCAACTTGCGGAGGGTCAGCGAGTGGCGCTGGACCTGCGACAGGTCCAGGATGGTCCGAGTGGGCAGAGGCAGGCCCTTCTTCAGCAGCCAGCTTTCGAAGGCCATCACGTTGCAGATGTTCAGCTCCCTCTGGGAAGAGAAAAGCAAAGGAGGCGCTGACCCCGCGTGCCTGGCCTTTGGCATAACAGCCCCCTCCCCAAGAGGAGAGGTTGTGGGCAAAAAGAAGAGCATTAGGTACGTTCGCCATCTTAAGCAGCCCTTAAAGCAGGGGTGAAATCCAGCAGGTTCTGGCGAACCGGTAGCGGAAATTTTGAGTAGTTCGGAGAACCGGCAAATGCCACCTCTGGCTGGCCCCCGAGTGGGGAGGGAATGGGGATCTTGCAGTATCCTTCCCCTGCCACGCCCACCAAGCCACGCCCACCAAGCCACACCACGCCCACCAAGCCACGCCCACAGAACCGGTAGTAAAAAAATTTGGATTTCACCACTGCTTTAAAGTAATAAAGGAGGGATAAAAAGTACCATATTTTTTGGGACTATAGGACATACTTTTTTTGTCTCCCAAAAGGGGGTGAAAATGTCTGTGCGTCTTATAGACTGAATATTGCCGAAAACACGCCAAAAAAAGCCTCGAAAACGGGCTGGGAAAAGGCTGGCAAAGGGCCAACAGAAGGCCCGGAATTCACGCCGTCCTACCTATGAAGGTAAAATGAACAAGAACTACCTGTTCTCTCAGCAGGAACTGCCTTTGCTTCATCTCACACACGGCTTTGATGGACTCCAGTTTGCACATCTGTTGCAGCTGGTGCTTCTTGTTGGCCTTCCACATGGCATGGGAGAGGCGCCTAGAAGAGGGGGGGTGGGGAACAGAGCAGAGCCATCACCCAGCCCAGTCCACTCCTACCTTGCAGGGACCCCTTTCCTAGCCATATGACCGTCCCAAAGATGTTTTTTTTCAAGAGTTAAATGGACTTTCTGGTTTTTCTTTGAAGGCGTTTCGCTTCTCATCCAAGAAGCTTCTTCAGATCTACTGGATGGTAGGGAACGGAAGGATTTCTATTCCTTTCAGGCAGCTGGTCATTTGCATCCTTTTAGAGCAGTGTTTCTCAACCTTGGAAGCTTGAAGATGGGTGGACTTCAATTCCCAGAATCCCCCAGCCAGCGTTGCTGGCTGGGGGATTCTGGGAGTTGAAGTCCACCCATCTTCAAGCTACCAAGGTTGAGAAACACTGTTTTAGAGGGTCGTTGAGGGTTTAGAGGGTCTTGGAACTGCTGAAAAGAATTGTGTTGTAGAGGGGAGATGGATGATGTCGTATCCCACCCCCTCTGTTGAGAGAGAGCTGCTCAATTTGGACACAGATGGCCTCTTGGACCTCCTCTTTTAGGAGTATCAATCCTTCCGTTCCCCACCATCCCAGTCAGAGCTGAAGAAGCTTCTTGGATGAGAAGTGAAACGTCTTCAAAGAAAAACCAGAAAGTCCAGTTGCCTCTTGAGAAATGCACCTTTGGGACAAACTGTCACGTGCTGGATTCCAGCTCTGGGGCCAAGGTTGGAGTAGATGACCTCCAAGGCCCCTTCCAAACTGGGCATGCCGTGGTTTCCCTCCCACCCGGCGTTGAAGCGACCGACTCACTTGGCACACGCTCTGTGGCCCCACATTTTGCACAGATCGATGGGCTTCTGTCCCTCGTTGTCGTGGGCATGGACGTTAGCCCCGGCGTCAATCAAAACCTGGAGACAGTTTTCACGCCCCTCGCTGGCAGCCTTGTGAAGTGGAGACACCCCGTTGTAATTCTGCCTGAGGAGCCAGAAAGGGGCAGTTTTAGGGAAGCCCTAAAGTTTGTTGCAAAGTCCTCCAGGGAGAGAGAGAGACTGGACAGGAGGTGGGTCAAGCAAGAGCCTCAAACCAACATGCTCAGGCTACGAAATCCCAGGGGCGGCCGGAGACCCAGAGTTTTGCAAAAGCTTCCCAGGCCCAGGGATAATATTACTGGGGGTGGGTGGGTGGGTGATTGACTTCTTCTTTTGCAGATGTTTCATGACCCAACTAGGTAACATCATCAGTGCTTGAAGGGAGGAGAGGGTTGAGCAAAGATCGAGACCTAGTTGGGTCATGAAACGCCTGCAAGAAAACCACCAAACTCAGAGAGTACCAAGGACCCCACAGTTGTCTTCCTCTTCCTCCTCTTCCTCCGTTCCCCCACAAATCCCATTCCCTTCTAGCCCTGATGACATTACCTAGTTTGGTTAGGAAACATTTGCAAGAAAATCACCAAGTTTAGAGAGCCCCAAGGACCCCACAGCCCTCCTCCTCCTCCTCCTCCTGACATTGAACACATTACCTAGTTGGGCAACGAAAAGTCTGCAAGAAAACTACCAAGTCAGAGAGCCCTAAGGACCCCACAGTTTGACCCCGAGCTCCAAAGAGGCTCTCCTGTTGATTAGATGACTGAAAAACTGAAGGTCTCATGCTTTTGAGAAGACCTCCACGGCCCCTTCCAGCTCTGTTCTGATTCTGATTCAGTGCCATTGTAACTTCGGCCACTAAACGAACTGTTGTAAGTCGGGGACTACCTGTACAAACTCCCCCCCCTTTGCCAAACCTCCAGAGATGTCCTCCCCCCCACCCAGCTTACACGTTGACGTCTGCGCCTTTGCTGAGCAGGTACTGGAGGCACTCCACGGCCATGGCCTTGCTCTCCTGGCCCAGCACCAGGTGGATGGGCCTCCAGCCCCTCAGGCTGGCCATGTTGATGTCCAAGTTGAACTTCTCGATCAGCATCTTCATGCAGTCCAGCCGCCCGTGCAGTGCGGCTGTGTGCAGCGTGGAGAAGCCCTGGCAGAGAAAGGAAGGGAGGAGGAACCCATGGACGGATGGACAGGCAGACAGGCAGACAGACAGAAGGGCGGGCCCTTCAGAGGGTCCAAGGAAGCAGGCAAAAAATGAGGAAGGGGGACTTACTAGGGCTGGCTCCTCCCCATGGGGGGTTGTACCAATTCGCCCGAATTGGGGTAAACCAGTAGCAACCCACAACTGGTCCAGTTGCCTCTTGGAAAAAGCTCCTCTGGGACAACCAGGAGACGTGGATGATGGAGAATCTCCATAGACACCTGGTTTGCTTCCTTGCGTTCTTTTATTTGTTTGTTAATGTTAATTTGTTTTGCCACCCATCTTGCCACAAGGCAACTCTGGGCGGCTTTACAACGTTAAAAAGAAGCCATAAATGTATGCATAAATACAGCAACAGTTTGGTACTCAACTGCTCTGAAACTCATCCAACTTTGTACTCAATGCATTTTGTTGTGAAAATGTTGTCCCGGTACTCGTCGTTTGGTACTCAACCCACAAGCTAAAAAATTGTTGGAACCACATTATTCCTTACTTCCGTACTCATGGTTTTTGGTACTCATCGCACCTCCTGGAACCGATTAACGGTGAGTAAGTACCGAGGTACCACTGTATACAGGTAGCCCTCGACTTAGGACCACAACGCAGCCCAACATTTCAGTTGTTAAGTGAGAATTTTTTTAATTTTGCCCCATTTTACGACTTTTTTTCCCTTAGTCGTTAAATGAATCACAGCAGTTAATAAATTAATCACCCGGTTGTTAAGTGAATCCGGCTTCCCCGTTGACTTTGCATGTCAGAAGGTCGCAAACATGACCCCAGGGCACTGCGACCGTCATAAATGTGAACCCGCTGCCAAGCATCTGAATTTGGGATGGGGAGGCTGCCAAGGTCGTAACTGTGAAAAACACGCCCAAGTCCCTTTTTTCAGCGCCGTTGTAATGGCCACTACATGAACTGTTGTAAGTTGAGGACTACCTGTATAAAATTCTATCCCCAATTCAGATGCCCTCCACACCCCCCCCCCCCCGGGCTTCTTGCCAGCCAAGCAAAGGCTTCCTGGCAGGAGAAAAGGGTTTCCAAAGTGGGGGTGGGGATTTACATTAATATCCGCCTGGTTGGGGGTCTCCGCTTTCTGCAGGGTGATCTGGAGCCACTGGGTCTGTCCGGTGCTGGCGGCGTAGTGCGAATCCTGGGTCTGTTTGGTGGAGGCCTGTCTTGACGACTGGGGTTTCACGTTGCTAAAACACAAGGCAGAGAGGCTGTTGGGTCCCCCCCTCTCCCCCTCCTCTCTTTGGTGAAAGGCTGAGGGGCTTTGAGGATGGGGGGGGAGTCTGCGAAGATAGGGGCCAGCTCAATCAGGAGGGGGTCTAGAGGCGCCTTTTCCAATGACCCCCCTCCTCCTTTGATGCCCAGGCTGGAGTTGGGGGGGTGTCGGAAAAGGTGCTTCCAGAGCCCCCCCCCATCGTTCTTCTTAAAGACGAGAGCTTTTGACGGGAATAAAATCGAGCCCATTGCTCTAAAGGCAGGGGGTGGATTGGATGACCTCGGAGGTCCCTCCCAGCTTTTTTGGGGGGGAGGAGCTGTGCAATCTGTGAAGCTCCAGGACCCCTCCGGCTTGGCTGCTTCCCTGGCGGGATCCTTTCCTTGGAGCCTGGAGGTTTAAAGCCCCGCTGAGGAGCTGAGGCCGAAGGACGGCTGCCCACCACAGGGACCATCATCCCCAGCAGACACAGGGAAAGCCGGGGATTTGTAGCCCAGGAGCGACCCCTTCCTTCCTCCCCTTGGAGATCCCCCGCCAGGGGCCGTCCCGGGGCCGAAGGTAGCCTGCGCTGGCCAAGGGAGGCTCTTCCCCCCACTGGCCTGAAGGAGACGGTGGCGAAGGCGAGGGCGCTGGAGGTGGCCACGCGGCGCGATCCGCGAGTCTTGAGCGGGCTCCGCCCCGGGCGAGGCAGCTTCGGACCCACCATCGCGGCAAGTGGGGCGGCCGGCAACCGCGGCGCGTGGACAAGGCGTTGCCCGGCAACCCTGCCCAGCCTCAGCCCGGTTCTCGCGCGGAGGGGGGGGGGGAGAAGGAAAGAGGAGGAAGAAAAGAAAGGAGGAAGAGAAGGAGGGAGGAGGAGGAGGAGGAGGGAAGAGGAAATAAAGGAAGAATAGAAAGAAGGAGAGGGAGAAGGAAAAGGAAAAGGAGGAAGAGGAAAAAGGAGCAGGAGGAGGAAAAGAGTAGGAGGAGGGAAGAGGAGATAAAGGAAGAATAGAAAGAAGGAGAGGGGGAAGGAGAAGGAAAGGAGAAGGAAGGGGAAGAAGGGAAAGGGAAGGGGAGGTAGAGGAAGAAGTGGGAGAGGGAAAAGGAAAAGGAGGAAGAGGAAAAAGGAGCAGGAGGAGGAAAAAGAGGGAAGAGGAGAAAGAGAGATAAAGAAGAACAGAAAAAGGAGGGGAAGGAGAAGTAAAGAGGAGGAAGGGAAGAAGGAAAGGAAGGAGGAGAGGAAGAAGTGGGAGAGGGAAAAGAGGAAGAGGAAAAAGGAGCAGCAGGAGGAAAAGTAGGAAAAGAAGAGGAAAAGAGGAAAAAAGGAAGAACAGAAAGAAGTGGGGAAGGAGAAGGAAAGGAGGAGAAGGAAGGGAAGAAGGAAAGGGAGAGTAAGGAAGTGGGAGAGGGAGAAGAAAAGGAGGAAGAGGAAAAAGGAGCCAGGAGAAAAAGAGTAGAAGAAGGAAGAGGAGAAAGAGGAGATAAAGGAAGAACAGAAAGAAGGAGGAAGGAGAAGTAAAGAGAGGAAGGGGAAGAAGGGAAAGGGAAGGGGAGGTAGAGGAAGTGGGAGAGGGAGAAGGAAAAGGAGGAAGAGGAAAAAGGAGCCAGAGGAGGAAAAAGAGTAGGAAGAAGGAAGAGGAGAAAGAGGAGATAAAGGAAGAACAGAAAGAAGAAGAAGGGGAAGGAGAAGGAAAGAGGAGGAGGAGGAAGACGGAGGACTCTTCTGCCTTCCCAGGTGAGAAATCCAAGGCCAGGTGCAGAAGTCTCAACTTCTGTCCGTCATGCAGTGAGTGACCTTCCCGTGAGCTGGGTTCCAATCCCATCAACCGAGGCTTGAACTGGCCAAACTGTGCCTTTCTCCCACGTGCAGCCTTTGGCGCTTTTGAAGTCTGGGTTGAGGGTGCTGTGTGCGAATTCTGATGAAATGATAGAAGCGGCCAAGCCCCCAGTTCTCCTACTTTAGTCCTTGACATACGACTAAGATTGGGCCTGGAATTTCTGCTGCTAAGCGAGGCGGTTGTTATGTGAGATGCCTAGGACCATTTTTGCCATGGTTGTTAAGTGAATCATTCTAGTTGTTAAGCGAATCTGTGAATGCAACCCCTGACTTTGCTTGTGGGAAGCCAGCTGGGGAGGCTTGGAAGGGAACTCACACAACCCCGAGACTCTGCAACCATCGTCGATCCAGGCCGGCGGCCAAGTGTACAAATTTGGACCATGTGATGTAGGGGACGCTGCGGGAGTCATAAGTGCGAGGACCGGTCGTAAGTCACTGTGTTTATTGCTGTTGTAACTTCCAACGGTCAGTAAGCGAGTGTCATATAAGCTGAGGACCGTAATAATGCAACTGGAGTTGGTGGGAAGTGGATCCTAGCCCTAGGAAGACCCCTCCCCAACTCCTCCCCTTTGGTTAAGCAAAGTCCTTGGGGGGGGGGGACGGAGGGAGCCGGTCCTTTTGCTGACCAGGAGGGACGCTGCCCATGGTCAAAGCCAGGCCACCTCAGCAATCTTCAGTCTGGGGTGCACTGGGGCTCCTGCAGGCGGCTCCTCCGGTTCGCCTTAAGAGAGGAAGGAAAAAGGATTATGGCAGACCAGATAAGAATCACAGAATCCTAGGGGTGGAGGGGACCTTAGAGGTCTTCTAGTCCAATCCCCTACTCAGGCAGGAAACCCTCTACTATTCCAGACAAACAGCTGTCCAAACTTTTCTTTAAAAACATCCAGTGATGGAGCACCCTCCGCTTCTGGTGGCAAGCTGTTCCACTGGTTAAATGGGCTGCCATTTGTCAGAAACGGTGTAGGTAGGGTCTCCTGCTTGGGCAGGGGGTTGGACTAGATGCCCTGCAAGGTCCCTTCCAACTCTGTTAATCTGTTAAATTGTCCTCTCTTAGGAAATTTCTCCTTAGTTCTAGGTTGCTTCTCTCCTTGATGAGTTTCCATCCGTTGCTTCTGGTCCTGCCTTCAGGAGCTTTGGAGGATAAGTTGAACCTCCTCTTTTTGGGGGGCAGCCCCTCAAATACTCAAATACTGCTATCACGTGACCCCCGAGTCCTTCTTTTCTCTAGGCTGATCCCAGCCATTTCCTGGAACGCTTCTTCGTATGTTTTATCCTCTTCTAGCCCCCTAATCGTCTCTCTTGCTCTTCTCTGCATTCTTTCCAGGGTCTCTTTTGTATCATGGTGACCAACACTGGACGGTCATAGTCCAAGGCTGACCTGGCGCAAAACAGTCCCAAAGGCTGCCTTGAGTTTGAAATAGTTGGCATCCCGTCTGCCGGAGGAAGGGTGGGCAGAGTAGGTCAAAAAAGTCAAGATGGCAGCCACAACGTGGCATCAAAGCTTTGCTCGTTTTTTACCGGCCTTGTGTGTTAAAAGGAGGTGCTTCTATGGACACCCCAGACATCCCTAGAATGGGGGTGGGTCACTATGACCACTTCAGGACCTCTGGACTTCAACTCCCAGGATTCTTGAGCCAGCAGAGTTTTTTTTTTCTTTTCTAAATTTTTATTGAAAATTATTTAAAAAATACAGAAAAAAAAAAGCCAGCAGAGTTGAAGTCCAGAGACGCAGGGAGTGACACAAAATGCTTAACACTGCACCATGGATGGATTCACACGTGCATCGATTTTCTCATCAACGGGACCCCCAGAAATTGGACACTTGTCTTCTGCAGGATGAGAGACCCCCAGTTGAGGGGCAGGTAGGGGAGCCCAAGAAGCAAGGTTCCTACCTGGTAGATCTTTGGCGTTCCCTGAGAAGTTTGTCTGCTTGGGTTGGGGGTTCCTCGGGACCCCCACTGCTGAAGCTGCCTGGTCTTCCTCCCTGGCCGCGGGGATAGGAGGCTGGAGCCCCCCGTTTGCAGCTGGGGCAGATGGCTCTGGCAGGACCGGGCTCTGGTCCACTATACGCCGCCGTCTCTGCAGGAGCTTCTCGAGTTGGTTGTCCACCAGGAGTTTCTTCTGGCTGCCCTTATGGCGGCTGGATCGTCTACTTGGCCTCCTCGGGGTACTCTGGGGATCAGAACAGCGGGACGGGTGGAGGCAGGCAGACCCTGGAGACCCTGTTTGGTCTCGTGGCGAAGGCACCAGGCTAGGAACCTGGAGGCTGGGAGTTCTAGTCCTGCCTTAGGCATGAAAAAGATGGCTGGGTGACCTCGGGCCAATGACTAGGAGACTGGGAGTTCTAGCCTCACCTTAGATATGAAAACTGGTTGGGAGATTTTGGGTCGATCACCAGGAGACGATGAATTCTAGTCCCGCCTTAGGCATGGAAGCCTATTGTGGCTTGGCTCTTGCAGCTGATTGGTGTTGGAGACAGCAATCAATGTCACCAGAATGGAGAGGAAGCGTTTTGGCC
Source organism: Pantherophis guttatus (assembly GCF_029531705.1). Next base: position 1,258,323 of record NW_026844080.1, read on the forward strand.
ACTCTTTCCATAAGGATGCACGCTGGCGGAGGAGCCGGCCGGCTTTCAGATTCTCCTCATATCTTTTGAAGGAAACTTTACCCAACTGAGTCAGTGGTGAAGGGTCCTGCAGTGCCCTAACCCACCCTTGGCCAAGGAGAATGTGGCATGGAAGGAAGGACGGAAAGTAAAGTGAAGGAGCAAAGGAGGGAAGGAGGGAGGGAGGGAGGGAGGGAGGAAGGAAGGAAGGAAGGAAGGAAGGAAGAAGGGAGTGAGAGAAGGAAGGAGCAAAGGAGGGAAGGAGAGAGGGAGGGAGGAAGGAAGGAAGGAAGGAAGGAGGGAGGGAGGGAAGGAAGGAAGGAAGGAAGAAGGGAGTGAGAGAAGGAGGGAAGGAGAGAGGGAGGGAGGTAGGAAGGAAGGAGGGAGGGAAGGAAGGAAGGAAGAAGGGAGTGAGAGAAGGGAGGAGGGAAGGAAGGAAGGAGGGAGGGAGGGAGAGAAGGAAGGAAGGAAGGAAGAAGGGAGTGAGAAGGAAGGAGCAAAGGAGGGAAGGAGAGAGGAAGGAAGGAAGGAAGGAAGGAGGGAGGGAAGGAAGGAAGGAAGAAGGGAGTGAGAGAAGGAAGGAAGGAAGAAAGGAAGGAAGAAGGGAGTGAGAGAAGGAAGGAAGGAAGGAGGGAAGGAAGGAAGGAGGGAGGGAGAGAAGGAAGGAGGGAAGAAGAGAGGGATGTAGGGAGGAAGGAAGGAAGAAGGGAGAGAGGGAGGGAGGGACAAATCGCTTATTTCTGTGCCGTGCTAACTTTGAACGGTCACTCAAAGAACCGTCGTAAGTCGGGGACTGCCGGCAATTGTTACCACGTAAGGAAACAATTCTGCTGGTTCCCAGGCAAAGAGAAGGAGAAACCTACTGCAAAAAACGGGCCCAAGTCACTTTGGACAGGACCGCTGTAACGTCGGTCACTAAACAAACCGTTGTAAGTCGAGGACTACCCGAAGAGGTTGTGTGTGCACGCATGCACACACACAGAGACCACAAAGGAGGCTTACCAGGAGGTCTTGCAGCTCCATGGCCACGCTCCTTCGCTTGTTCGCTGCAGCAGATGGAGGCTAAGGAAGAAATGGGTGAAAAATCAGATTTTCTGGCGTTTTGCTCCCGTCTCTGTAGAGCAGTGTTTCTCAACCTTGGAAGCTGGAAGATGGGGGGACTTCAACTCCCAGAATCCCCAAGCCAGTGCAACGCTGGCTGGGGGATTCTGGGAGTTGAAGTCCCCCCATCTTCCAGCTTCCAAGGTTGAGAAACACTGCTGTAGAGGAACTCTCCGTGGATCCCCACCCGTGGCAGGACTGGATCTTCTCCACGATCCGCGGTGGTTGCAACGTGGCTTTCTCGCAATCCCTCAGCCGCACGTGCTGAAGGGGGCATGAAATACAGGCGGTCCCCGACTTACAACGGTCCGTTTACTGACCGTTTCAAGTTACGACGGCACTGAAAAAAAAAGGGGGGGGGGACTTCGGACCGTTTTTCCACACAACCGTTGCAGCATCTCCAGGGACACGGGATCGAAATTCGGGCGCTTGGCAGCTGACTCGCATTTACGACGGTCGCAGTCAGTGGGGTCCCCCTTTGCGACCTTCCAACAAGCAACGTCCAGGGGGAAGCCGGATTCAGAACCGTGTCGCTAAGTTAACCACTGCCGTGATTCACTTAACAACGGTCGTAAAATGGGGATGAAACTTGCTTAATAAATGTTTTACTTAGTGACATAAATTTTGGGCTCCGTTGTGGTCGTATGTCGAGGACTACCTGTGTTGGCCGAGCCTAGATGCTTCCCCCCCCTGCCTCCCCCCTCCCTGGCCTTACCTGGGGGGAGGATTCGGGGCCCCTCCTCACTGGCCGCAGGGCCACTCCGCTCTTGATCCGGGCCATCATTTCCTCCACGGCTCTGGCCGTCGCATCGTCGGAGCAAAGGTCTTCTCCTGCCCCGGGATTGGACAAATTAGCCCTCCAGTTTTCTTGTAAGTTGGACTTTCCTAATACGCAGGCAGTCCTCGAGTTATAACCATTCATTTAGTGACCGTTGAAAGTTCAAAGTTACAACAGCACTGAAAAAAGTGATTTACTTTTCTCACTTAACGACCGTCATTCCAGCCCCATAATCACGTGATCAAAATTCACATGCCTCGTGGTTATGACGGTCGCAGAGTCCCGGGTTCACGTGACTCCCTTCTGACAAGCAATGTCAAGGGGGAAGCCAGATTCACTTAACAACTGTGTCATTCAGTTAACAACTGCAGTGATTCACTTAACAACTGTGGCAAGAAAGGTCGTAAAATGGGGCTAAAGTCTCTTAAAAACTGTCTTGCTTAGCAACAGAAATGTTGGGCTCAATTAGGGTTGCAAGTCAAGGACTACCTGTAGTGTCTCAAAATATGGAGGGTTCATCATTTTATAATTTCATTTACTCATTCCTGCCTTCCTTCTTCATTTGTTCATTCTCACCCTCCCTCCCTCTCTCCTCCTCCTCCCCTTCTTCCCTCCGTCCCTCTCTTCGTATCTTTCCTTCCTTCCTTCCTTCTTTCCCTCCTCCCTCCCTCCCTCCTCCACCCTTCTTCCCTCCCTCCCTCCTCTCCCTTCTTTCCTTCCCTTCCTCCCTCCCTCCCTTCTTGCCTCTCTCCCTCCTCTTCCCCCCTTCTTTCCTCCCTCCCTTCGTACCTATCTTTCCTTCCTTCCTTCCCTTCCCTCCCTCCCTCCCTCCTCCTTCCTTCCCTCCCTTCCTCCTCTTCCCCTTCTTTCCTCCCCCCTTCGTACCTATCTTTCCTTCCTTCCTTCCTTCCTTCCTTCCTTCCTTCCTTCCTTCCTTCCTTTCCTTCCTTCCTCCCTTCCCTCCCTCCCTCCCTCCTTATCTTTCCTTCCTTCCTTCCTTCTTTCCCTCCTCCCTCCCTCCCTCTCTCCTTCTCCTCCCCTTCTTCCCTCCCTCCTTCCTCCTCCCCTTCTTTCGTCCCTCCCTTCATACCTTTCCTTCCTTCCTTCCTTCTTTCTCTCTCTCCTCCATCCCTCCTCTCTCCTCCTCCTCCCCTTCCTTCCTTCCTCCCTCCCTCCCTTCTTGCCTCCCTCCCTCCTCTTCCCCTTCTTTCCTCCCTCCCTTCGTACCTATCTTTCTTTCCTTCCTTCCCTCCTTCCTTCCCTCCCTCCCTTCCCATTATAAGAGCAGAAGGTGACTCCCACTGGGGAAACTTCCTGAACAGTCCTGGCCCCCCCATCCATGTGGGCGTGGGGGGCTGGGGGGGGGTTGTTTGGGGCCAGGTGCAAGTGGTCCTGGCTGCCCCCACGTCCACTTACCCCTTTTCACAGGCTGTGCTCCTTTCCTCTCTCGCAGGGCCATCAGGGGGCTGCAAACGGCAGGCAAAGGAGGACGGTCAAGCTTTCCCAAATGTCCCCCCTCCCCAGCTGGGGGTCCTACAGCCCCCCCCCTCCCCCAACTCCCACGCCCTCTTGGCCGAGCTCTCCTTGCAACCTGCAACCTTCCCAAGGTGGCCGCAGCCCCGGGTGAGTGGGCTCCTTACTGGTAGGAATGGATGAGGCTAGGAAATCCTCTAGGCCAGGGTTTCTCAACCTTGGAAGCTTGAAGATGGGTGGACTTCAACTCCCAGAATCCCCCAGCCAGCAGAGCTGGCTGGGGGATTCTGGGAGTTGAAGTCCACCCATCTTCAAGCTACCAAAGTTGAGAAACACTGCTCTAGGCAGCTACGCTGGGGAACGACAGGTAGTCCTCGACTTACAACCCTTCATTTAGTCACCATTCAAAAATGCAACAGCACTGAAAAGAAGGGACTTATGACCCGTTTCACACTTACGACCGTTGTAGCCTCTCCATCCAAATTCAGATGCTTGGCAACTGACTCGTATTTATGACGGTGGCAGTGTCCCGGGGTCTTTTGTGACCTTCTGACAGACAAGGTCCATAGGGGAGCCGGATTCCCTTACTTAACAGCTGCAGTGATTCATTTAACAACGGTGGCCAGAAAGGTCGTAAAATGGGGCAAAACTCACTTAAGGACCGTGTCGCTTAGCCACAGAAATTTTGGGGACCCTGCACCCATCATAAATAGGAGTCAGTTGCCGAGTGTCCGAATTTGGAGTAAACGACAAAAGGGAGCCTGCAACGGTCGTAAGTGTGAAAAATGGACGCTAGTCATGTGTTTCATTGCCTGTTGTAACTTTGAATGGCCACTAAATGAATGGTTGTAAGTCGAGGACTCCCTGCACAACTTCACCAAAGCTGCTGCCTTCCAGATGGGAAGAATCATCACTCCAGGTTCCCAACATGGCTGAACAGAAGGAGAAAAAGCTGCCAATTGGGTTTGGGGTCAGATACTCACTCCGTCTTTGCCGACCAGGTGGGAGGTGGCAGAGGGGGTGGGGGTGGGGGTGGGGGTGGAACGGGGATCACCGGGTGCTCCTCTGGGGTGTCAGGGGCCTTAGCCCCCTCCTCCAGGACTTTCACTGCAAGAGAAGGCGGAGTTTAGGAGGGAAGTCTTCAAGGTGCTTCATTGCTTTCTATGGGATCAGGAATGACAAGAGGGGGTCCCGCCTCCTTTGCAGAAATTTATTGGGCTCTGCCTGTCCTGCCTTACAGGTCTCGGATACCAGCGGAGGGGAATATGTCTCGCTCACGGTTGAAATGAGGGGTCCTTGGTGCTCTTGGAGCTTGGTTTTATGACCCAACTAGGGAACATCATCAGCGCTAGAACGGAGTGGGATTTATGGAAAGGAGGAGGAGGAGGACTCTATAGTCCTTGGTGCTCTCAGAGCTTTCTGGCAGATGTTTCATTACCCAACTGGGTTATATCATCAGTGTTAGAAGGGAGTTGGGTTTGCAGAGAGGAGGAGGAAGAGGAGGAAAAGAAAGAGGAGGAGGAGAAGAAAGAGGAGGAGGAGGAGGAGGAGGAGGAGGAGGAGGAGGAGGAGGAGGAGAAGAAAGAGGAGGAGGAGGAGGAGAACTGCAGGGTCCTTGGTGCTCTCTGAGCTTGGTTGTTTTCTGGCAGACGTTTCATGACCCAGCTAGATAACCTCATCAGTGCTAAAAGGAATGGGATTTATGGAGAGGGGAGGAGGAAAAGGACCCTGGTCTCCTTGGTGCTCTCTGAGCTTGGTGGTTTTCTGGCCGACGTTTCATTACTCAACTATCGCACTGATGAAGTTACCTAGTTGGGTAATGAAATGTCTACAAAAAAACCCCCAAGCTCAGAGCGCACCAAGGACCCTTCAAGACTGACAGATCGAGAGATTTCTCCATGGTGAAGAGAGCCAGAGCTTACTCAATAGAGCCCAAACTCCAAGCCGGCATGAGGTTGAGTTCCCACAACGGGCGAGGCTGAAAGGTCCTTGGCTAAGCTGAGCTCCTCGTTCAGCATCTCCGGGCAGCCCAGCGTAGTCTTCCCTTTCCCACCTCCTTTCCCCAAAATTCTTTGCACTCTGCGCAAGACCAGCAAACCTTTGTGCTCCAGAGTGGCGCATTTCTCCTCTGCCCGGAGAAGTCCCTCCTCCAGGTGGGCCTTTCCTGCCTCTGCTGCGGCCAACGTTGCCTGCACCCTGGCCAGCTCCTCTGGCAGTGGCCGCTCCACCAACTGGGCCTCCAGTTCCTTCACCTGGGAGAGTCAAAGGTGCAGGAGTTGAATCCTCGGGGAGAACGTCCACCAGGAAGGCTGGGCGTGTTACGGGTCCCACCCATTAAGGATGTCCCTCTGGTTGGTAGGACCACAAAAACAACAAGGGCCTTCTCGGGGGTGGCCCCTTCTTTACGGGGCTTTGTTCCCCTTCTGGTACGATTGGCCCCCCACTTGGTTGCTTTCCCATTAAGACCCTGAAGAACGTGGCTTTGTCAGTGGACCTGAGGACCACGAATGGAGATGGAGCCCATCTTTGACACGGTTGTCTTACTGCTGCCATGAGGGTGGGGGGGGGGGGGTTTCCCGGTTTTTGTGTTGTGGGTTTTTAATGTTGTGAGCCAGGAGTCTCCAAACTTGGCAACTTTAAGACTTGTGGACTTCAGCTCCCAGAATTCCCCAGCCAGCCGTCAGTTGAAGTCCACAAAATTGCCAAGTTTGGAGACCCCTGTTGTAAGTCAATATTGAGTTCGGTGGCCATGTAGATTTCTTTAATAAATAAAAACCCCCCTCCCCAATTCCAGGACAGCCTGGGAGAAGACAAAAGAGCAGCTTGTCATCCAAGGGGAGACCGCCGGGGAGTCCCTGGGGCAAACTTGGGTCCCATCGGCCTTCAGAACCCATTGGAACCCATTCCGAATCCTGCCCCATCGTCTCCCCTCTCCCACTTTAAGCAGAATTGGGGGCGTCTTCTGCTCCCTGGGGGCTTTTCTGCTAAAGGCGTAAGCTAAGAACAATTGATTTTGAAGGGAGAGGGAAGGGAGAAAGCCGATGTCCCTATAAGCTCACTTTAGCCTGGTGCTCCATCTTGGCTTCCTCCAACTCCTTGCTCATCTCGGCCACTTCCTGCAAGGCCAGGAGAAGCTGAGCCTCGGCTCCCACGTTCTGCATCAGAATCAGGCTCTGCCGATGGGCCTCCTTCTGCTTCACCAGCATCTAACGAGGGAGGAGACCAGGGTGAGGGGTCCTGGGCGCTCTCTGCCTTCTTGCAGACGTTTCATTACCCAACTAGGGAACATCATCAGTGCAAGAAGTGGGGGGGGGTTGCTCTCAATTTATATTCTAGTAACTTTGGTGAGAGTGAGGTCGGAGGTTCGTTGGTTGGGCTGTTTAACAGAGTTGGAAGGGACCTTGGAGGTCTTCTAGTCCAACCCCCTGCTCAAGCAGGAGACCTTATCCATTCTGAATGGACCCTATCCATTCTGGATAAATGTTGTCCAGTTTCTTCTTAAAAGCCTCCAGTGATGGCACACCCACAACTTCTGGAGGCAACTTCTGTCCCACTGGTTAATTGTTCTGACTGTTAGGAAGTTTCTCCTTAATTCCAGGTTGCTTCTCTCCTTGATTGGTTTCCAATCCCAAATTCCTCTCCCAGAGTCTAAAAAAGAGAGGGGCCCAACCACAGCTGGCATCTCACCTGCTGGGCAAAGATTTCTGCTTGCTGCCTCAGTTTCTCCTCCAGATCTAACTGCAGCGACATCCTGCCGTACTCCTCGGTGACCAAACGGGATGCTGGAAGGGTTACAGAAGATACCTGGGTCAGATCCAACCCAAAGGAACCCTTTGGATTTTGAGAAGAGAACCTCTTTTAAAAAAGAGGTGCTTCGTGAATTTTTCCCTGTGGTTTTCATCCATCGCTTCCCACAGAAAAAGGTTTGAGCTTTCTGTAGATTCAACTCCCTGTTTTGGAAAGATAGGGGATAAATAGGTAGAAGGCTGAGACCCAAACTCACCTCGTTTGACCCTCGTCAACATCTTCTGGCTGTGTTCCTTCAAAGTTTTCAGAGACTGCTTCTCAACACGCTCCTCTTGTAGCTTGATTCAAAAAGAAAGAAAGAAAGAAAGAAAAAGAAAGACGGAGGAAAGGAGGAAGGGATGGAGGGAGAGGAAGGAAGGAAAGAAAGAAAGAAAAGAAAAAGAAAATGATACTCTTTTCATAGTTTTCAGAAAATATAGAGAATGTTAATAAATTATAATTTTTTTTAAAAATGAGGCCACCTTAACCAGAAGGAAATTTCATCATTCCCCGCCAGTTTCAAACCTATTTCAGGAGCAAATTGGGCAATGTGTCCAAAGCCTTGGATCAAGCCAGCTTTGCTTCCGATGAGGTGGCATTCCTGGCCTCCTTGGGCTTCCAGAGCTTCCCTTCGTCTTCACCCCATCAACCTCTAGGCCAGCATTTCTCAACCTCTGGCCCTTTAAGATGGGTGGACTTCAACTCCCAGAAGTCCCCAGCCAGTCTAGCTGGGGAATTCTGGGAGTTGAAGTCCACCCATCTTAAAGGGGTCAAAGTTGAGAAAGACTGGTGTAGGCACTAATCCATAACAGGTACCTGATGCTGGAGCTTCTCCACATGGGCCTGGAGGTCCTTCACTTGAGCAGACAATTCCTTCTTCTCCTCCAGCAGCCATGAAACCCTGAGTTGAAGGTCTGGAGGAAAGGAAGACGGTGTTAATTATCCTCTAGAAACATCTGGGAACCACTCAGGGGGTCCCTCTTGGAGGCCAAGAGGAGGATGGGCTGGTGGGCCTCGTTTTGCAGTGCCCTCCCTGCTCATTTTGAAGAAGAAAGATTCTTTTTTTAAAAAAAAATGGGGAGAGCATTCATTTGGATTGACACGGAGGTAAGAAAAACACCACATGAAGCACTGGAAGAAGGGAGGGAGGAAGAGAAAAGGAAAGGTAGAAAGAAGAGAGGATAAAGAAGGAAGGGAGAGAGAGAGAGGGAGGGAAGAAAGAAGGAAGAAAGCAACGAGAAAAGAAAAGGAGAGATAAAAAGGAGGGAAGAATGAAGGGAGGAAAGAAGAGGGAAGGGAGGAAGAAAAAAGAAAGGAGAGAGAAGAAAGAAGGAAGGGAACAAATTGCGAAGGAAGGAAGGAAGGGATGGTTGTGGTCCTAAGGCTATTATTCAGTTTACCTTCCATGACCTTTACTTTTTATTTTTAGGTCTGTATATTCCTCTCCCCCCTTCCCTCCCCCCTTGTTCCTCTATGGCTGCGCTGCTCCTCCCCTCTCCCGACCGTCTCTGCAATGTTCCCTTCTTTTTCTGCTAGGCTCCTCCAAAGGCCGGCAGGGGGCACTCCTTCCTTCCTTCCTTCCTTCCTCTTCTATTCCTTCCTTCCTTCCTTCCATATTTCCTTCCTTCCTTCCTCCTCCCTCCCTCTTCTATTCCTTCCTTCCTTGCATCTTTCCTTCCTTCCTTCCATCTTTCCTTCCTTCCTCCCTCCCTCCCTCTTCTATTCCTTCCTTCTATCTTTTCCTTCCATCCTTTTCTCCTTCCTTCCTCCCTCTTCTATTCCTTCCTTCTGTCTATCTTTTCCTTCCTCCCTCCCTCCCTCCCTCCCTCCCTTCTTTCTCTGTGGCCAACCTCCCTTTAGGCCCCCGTCTTCCTGCTTCAGGGGGTTCCCCAAATCCAGATCCCCTAAATAAAGCAGGGTGAACTTAAGAGTGATCCAAGCGCCCCCTGAGATTGTAGGATTGTATCCGCCCACTTTGTACCTGACCCCCCGAAGGGTCTTTTCCTCCTGGGCAGAAGAGAGGGGGCGGAGGAGGTCTCCCTGGCTCACCTTTGACCTGCTGAAGGCACCTGCCCATGGGATCCGGGGCAGGGCCAGGAAGGGTCTGTTCTCCGCTGCTCAGGACCGCAAAGTCTTCCTGGTGGAGACCCAACCTGGGCAGGAGCGCCAGGCTGATCCGCTTCAGCTTCTGGTTCTCCCGGCTGACCTGGGGCAGCCAAGAGGAGATGATGAAGGATCAGAGGAGGAAATGTGGCCGGGCCCCTGGAGGGACCCCTGGAGGGAAGGCCCCGCCTGGTCCTCGGCTGGAGGGACCCCTCCTCACCTGAATGGCGAAGGCCTCTGCCTGTTCTCGGCAGCTCTTCTCAATCTCATACTCCGCCTCCATGCTGGACAACTCAGCCAAGAGGGCTTGAGAAGCTGGGGACGGGAAGAGCGGGACAAGGGGGTTACAGCAACGGCCCCCAAACCGGGAACCCCCCAGCCAGGGGTGCCCACAGAAGTTGGCCCCAAATGCCAGGAGGATGGGTGTGGTGGTATTGCCGAAGCCCTGCCTGATTTCATGCCAGGCCTGGATCTCCTCCTCTGAGAACTTTAGAGAAGGGACTGTAGGAAGCCTCCTGAGAATGTCACAAATTTAGGTCATTTCAAAAGCGATGTTTTGAATGACTCAATGGCCAAAGGGGGTGATTTGGGTGGCCTGATCTGGACTGCCATATCTTACATGGTGACCTGAGACCCAAAACGTCTTAACTTAAAAATATATAAAATAAATCAAGGTTTCTTCTGCTTCTTCCTTTCACTTCAGAATAACAGAGTTGGAAGGGACCTTGGAGGTCTTCTAGTCCAACCCCCTGCTCTGGTAGGAAACCCTCTACTATTCCAGTCTCTACTTCAAAGCTTCCAGTGATGGAAGCACCAACAACATCTGGTGGCAAGTAGTTCCACTCTGCTAATGGTCCTCACTGTCAGGAAATTTCTCCTTAATTCCAGGTTGCTTCTCTCCTTCATTAGTTTCCATCCGTTGCTTCTTCTCCTGGTGCTTTGGAGAATAGGTGGACCCCCTCTTCTTTGTAGGAGCCCCTCAGATGCTGGAACACTGCTATCATATCCCCCCCCTAGTCCTTCTTTTCATTAAACTAGACACACCCAACTTCGTATCAGTCGCGGGCCTGAATTTTTCGATGGGGAGAAACGGTCCACTTCTTTCGAACTGCTCATTTCTCCTCCACCTGGAGTCCCACATATTTTCCTTCTTCCAACCCCAAAACCTGAATTGAGAGCCTTGTGTGTCCTTCCTCTTAGAGAAGCAGAAGAGGTAAATCCCCCCCCGACCCCCTGCATCTCTGCCTAGACGTACCTTGCTCAATTTCTGCGATTTTTTCTTTGGTTTCCGCCATTTCCTGGGAAAGATCCGTCTCCTGCAAAAATGAACCAGACTTCACATTTCTCTGCTCCTGTATTGGTTCTCCAAAACACCCACCCACCTCCTTTTTAAATTTGGGGAGTTGAGGTCCACAAGTCTTCAAGATGCCAAGTTGGGAGACCCCTGGTCTAGAAGAGCGGGAGTGAGGGAGTGGTGGATTTGAATGATCCCCAAAGAAGCCAGATTTTTTTTTTTTAATTTGATTTATATGCCGCCCTTCTCCGGAGACTCAGGGCGGCTTACAATGCGCTAAGCAATAGCCTTCATACTTTTGTATATACCTGCTTAGTAGGGCTTTTGGCCCCCCCCAAGCGGTGTTCTTTTTTATATACAAAGTCAGTTTATTGCCCCCACAAACCGGATCCTCATTTTACCGACCTCGGAAGGATGGAAGGCTGAGTCAACCTTGAGCCTGGTGGGATTTGAACTTGCAGTAATTACAAGCAGCTGGTGTTAATTAACAGTGCTTTAGTCTGCTGAGCCACCAGGCCCAGGATTAGGTCGTGATATTCTGTCTGATCTGCAGAACAGATGGAACCGAAGTTGCAGCTGCAGGAGATCGACCTACCTGCTCATCTCCATCTTCCTCTGAATTTGAATCGCTCTCCAATTCCCAAATGACTGCAGGGGAATATAAAGGAAGTTTAGTCAGTATAGAGTTGGAAGGGACCTTGGAGGTCTTCTAGTCCAGTCCCCTGCTCAAGCAGGAGACCCTCTACCATTTCAGACAGTCAGTCTCTTCTTAAAAGCATCCAGTGATGAAGCACCCACAACTTCTGGTGGCAAGCTGTTCCACTGGCTAATTGTCCTCACTGTTAGAAAGTTTCTCCTAATTTCAGCTTGCTTCTCTCCTTGATGAGTTTCCATCCGTTGTTTCTTGTCTTGCCTTCAGGGGCTTTGGAGAATAAATTGATCCCAGGGGTGAAATCTTCTTACCTTCCTTACCGGTTCGGAAGTGCAAGTGCCACGTGCGCAGAAGGTAAAAAACACATTACTTTCTGGTTAAAACCTTCCTTCCGCCATCGCTATCGGATCGCCGAACTACCCACCACAATCGCTACCGGATCGCTCGATCCGGTCCAAAACGGGAGCATTTCACCCCTGGTTGATCCCCTCTTCTTTGTGGCAACCTCTCCAAATATTGGAAGACTGTTCTCATGTCCCCCCTAGACTTCTTCTTTCCTCTAGACTGGCCAAACTCAATTCCTGCCACCGTTCTTCTTCCTATGTTTTCGTCTCCAGGCCTTTAATTCTCTTAGTTTCTCTTTTCTGCCCTTTTTCCAAAGTCTCAACCTCTTTTTTGTAAGGGGGTCACCAGTTCCAGGTATCACACCTGAAGTCCAGGTCTCCTCCAAGCAGACCGCATGGGCGTGTCCTGTGTTTGTGGGGGGAATGGCAGGAGGCACAATTTGAGAAGGAAGGAATTGTGTGGGAAGTTCTCCTGCACAAGCCCAACTGAGATCCGTGGGAGGCTGGCCGTGGGGCCTTGGGAGCTCAAGGCAGGGGAAAGTCCTGTGGATTTAGGAATACGAAGCGTTTTCCTTTCCAGGTGGTAAAACGACTGATTTAATGCAGTCAGTCCTTGACTTACAACACTGCTTTGGTTAGTGATCAGTGCTAGAAGGGAGGGTCTTGATCTCATTTGATCTCTCATTTTATATACTCCTGGCTGGTCCTCCTTGGTTCAAGGGACCATCAAGGCAACTCCCACGAAAACTGACAGGGAAAGCCACTAATATATAAAATGAGGGCAAACCACGCTCCCTCTTAGCACTGATGAGGTAACGTAGTTGGGCCATGAAAGGTCTGCAAGAAAACCACCAAGCTCAGGGGGCACCAAGCATCCCGCATCCCTCCTCCTCCTCCTCCTCCTCCCTCCTGCAAACTCTCCTCCCTTCTAGAACTACTACTACTTCTTCTTCTTCTTCTTCTTCTTCTTCTTCTTCTTCTTCTTCTTCTCTTCTTCTTCTTCTTCTTCTCCTTCTCCTTCTCCTCCTCCTCCTCCTCCTCCTCCTCCTCCTCCTCCTCCTCCTCCCTCCTGCAAACTCTCCTCCCTTCTAGAACTACCTTCTTCTTCTTCTTCTTCTTCTTCTTCTTCTTCTTCTTCTTCTTCTTCTTCTTCTTCTTCTTCTTCTTCTTCTTCTTCTTCTTCTTCTTCTTCTTCTTCTTCTTCTTCTTCTTCTTCTTCTTCTTCTTCTTCTCCTTCTCCTTCTCCTTCTCCTTCTCCTTCTCCTTCTCCTTCTCCTCCTCCTCCCCCTTCTCCTCCTCCTCCCCCTTCTCCTCCTCCTTCTTCCTTCCACCCTTCTTCTATTTCCTCCTCCTCCTATCTCCTCCTCCTCCTATCTCCTCCTCCTTTCTAGCACTGATGATATTACCTAGCTTGGTCATGAAATGTCTGCAAATAACCCACCTAACTCAGAGAGCACCAAGAACCCCACAGTCCTCCTCTTACTCCTCCTCCTCCTCCTCTCCCACCCACTCCCTCCTAGTGCTGATGATGTAACCTAGTTGGGTCATGAAACATCTGCAAGAAAACCACCCCGTTCAGAGACCACCAAGGACCCCACAGTTCAGCCCTGAGCTCCAAAGATTTTTTTTCCCCTTTGCTGTCGTGCTTCTTATCCTTTCTTCTCTTACGACGGCAATCTTTCTGTCCTCAGGACTGACCTTCTGGGAGCAACTTCCTCTTCCGTTTTTGTAGGCGTGCGAGAGGCAGAGGTCACCAGCAGTCCATGCCCCACCTAAAGGACCCCATGACCCCTCCAGCAGATGCACTCATCTTAACCCAATATCAGCAACGTTTAGAAGCAGATCAGAATTCAAGTGTCATTCTGACTGGTAAAAAAAAACAAAAAACTGCTTTTAGGTTTAGTCAAAAGGGCAGCCTGGTCACTTTAATGGAAAAAGATAAAAAATCCATCAGATTTGGAGGCTTTCAAAAAAGAGACGGGACAGCCATCTATCTGGAATGGCATAGGCTTTCCTGCCTGAGCAGGGGGTTGGACTAGAAGACCTCCAAGGTCCCTCCCAACTCCGTTATTCTGTATTCTGTTATAGCCTTGATGGCAGCGTGAAGGCCTCCGTTATTCTATACAGGTAATCCTCGACTTACAACCATTCGTTTAGTGACCGTTCAAAGCCAGAACAGCATTGAAAAAAAAATGTCTTAGGGCCGTGTTTCATACTTACGACCGTTGCAGCATTCCCCAGGGTTACGTGATCAAAATTGAGATGCTTGGTTCATATTTATGACGGTCGCAGTGTCCTGTGATCCCCTTTTGCGACCTTCTCACGAGCCAAGTCAAGGGGGAAGCCAGATTCACAACTAACTGTGTCACTAACTTAACCACTGCAGGGGTTCACTTAACAACAGTCGCAAGGAAGGTGGTAAAATGGGGCAAAACTCAATAACTGTCTCGCTTAGCAATGGAAATGTTGTGGTCATAAGCTGAGGTTTATCTGTAATTGTCCCTTCCTTCTAAAGCTGCTTTGTCCTTCCAGAGCAGCCCCCTTACCTCCAAATGGGGCGAAGTCATCCTCAGGACGTTCCATGGGGCAGAGACCCCCAGATCTCTCTCTGCCTCTTCTGCTGGAGTGTCTCCACCGCTTTCTCTCTTGGCTCTTTATCCATCAGAAGTGAAAGCTGAGCACTTCCTGCCCAGAAGGTCACATGCTGGACGGACCTTGCCTTCACCCCACATGCTTTGCAGAAGTGAAACCCTCCTCCCCCCAGCAGCCCCATCACAGCGGAATCATCCTTGTGTGGTTGCATGGTTTGATGTTCTCCATGTCAACTGTCCCAACTGGCACACCCAAAACAAGGAAACGCTCTCGGGAGCTGTGAATCCCCAAAAGTAAAACTTCATTGGATACACCGTTTTGGTACTGAAGAATCAGAATCAGCTCTGGTTTTTCCCGCACGAATGCTTGTGTCAGTACTTCAAGCTGCATTTACTCTAGTGCTGACATAAGAAGGAGAAACGAAGGCGTCTGGAAAGGGACATTTGACTTTTCACCTACTTATTTTCCCTGGAGATAATATCCCCTAGGAGATGGGATGGGAGGGGGAAATTCCTTTGAGCTGGAGCAGTAGATTAGGGGTAGAATGACTTGGAAGATGGCCAATGAGTGCAGGGGAGTGGGGAACGGAAAGGTTTTGGGTCTTGAAGTCAGTGTTGGTTTCGATGGAGTCGGATTTTAGAATGCCGTGCTTAATAAATAGGAGTTTTCCTTCAAAGCCTTTGTTTGAAATGCAATTTATTTGAGACCACCTCGAAACCTGACAGCTTGCCTAGTTAAACAATAGCTTTCCCTTTCTCCCCACCCCTGAGTGATCACACGGTCCATTTAGGAGACGCCCTTTAGTTATGGGAACAGTCCATCTCTTTCTCCAGCACCTGCAGTCGTGACCTTGGTGGTTTCCAGGCTCTCCAGACCCCTGCACAAATTCCTCCCCCCTTCCCTGCCCCCAATTCATTGACAAGTTGAATAGCGATAAGGGTTGAAAGAAGCAAAGCAGTGGTGAAATTCAGCCAATTCTATCCGGCTCGGGCAAACCAGTAGCGTCTGGGTGGCTCCACCCACCCGCCCAGACGTCATCACGTCCCATTTTTTACCTTCTGTGCATGTGTGGAGGAGGCGCCCACGCTCGCATTTGGGAACCGGTCGTGAAGGTAAGTGGATTTCACCCCTTAAGCAACGTGGTTCGATATTGACTGTGGGAGGTCAGCTAAGGACCTTTCGTTGGGCAGCTGCTCGGCCATGGTGAGATCAGACTGCTAGATGAGATGGGCCAGAGGTCTGATTCAGAGGGACACACCTGATGTTCTTCTAAAGACTGTTGATCCCTTTGCATGCCCCCTTGATGTTGGTTTGGATCTCCAGGAGCTGAAGGACCAGAGGGTCTCCCATTGGAGAGAATTTCACAGTCTGTTCCCCCAACTCTTGAGTTTCCCCATCCTTCTCGCAGCCAAGAAGCTTTGATGGTTCCACCACCGTCATTTGGTTCCTTCTATGGCCAAAGAGCAGAAACAAGCAAAGCTAAATGGGGCACCAGGGACCTCCACAATGCATGGGGAAAAGAACCAAGATGGCGGCCCTGATGGTAAAATTGAACCATCTCTCTCTCACACACACACATACGGTTGCTAAGTGAAACATTCGTTAAGTGAATTTTGCCCAATTTTACGACCATAGTTGTTAAGCGAATCACTGCAGTTATTAGCGTAGGAACACCATCGTTAAGTGAATCTGGCTTCCCCCTTGACTTGTCAGAACGTCACAAAAGGGGATCACGTGATCCCGGGGACACTGCGACCGTCATAAATGTGATTCCGTTGCCAAGTGTCTGAATTTTGATCATGTGACCCTGAAGATATTGCAAGGGTCATAAGTGTGAAAAACGTGTCATAAATCACTCTTTTCAGTGCTGTTGTAATGTTGAATGGTCACTAAATGAACAATTGCAAGTAGAGAACTACCTGTAGTTTGACAAGCATGTGAGAGTGTAGGAACGAACAGGGGTGAAATCCAGCAGGTTCTGACAGGTTCTGGAGAACCGGTAGCAGAAATTTTGAGTAGTTCGGAGAACCGGAAAATACCATCTCTGGCTGGCCCCAGAGTGGGGTGGGAATGGGGATTTTGCAATATCCTTCCTGTGCCACACCCACCAAGCCACGCCCACAGAACCGGTAGGGAAAAAATTTGGATTTCACCCCTGGGAACGAAAGAAGTCTAGTCACAGAGATTTACTCAGAAGTTCTCCGAACTTTATTCATTTTTATTTGGAATAGGACACCGGGTATCACCAGTTGTTCGAAAAACGAGTGGGTGGTCATTTTGGAGAGCTGCCAAGCAGGAAATAAAGATTATGGGACTTTTGCAAAATGGAGTCTGGATCGGATTCCAACGCAAGGAACGGGCTTCATATCCCGAGAGGAGTCTTCTTCTCCCCATCGGCTGACCACCTTTGAGCCCAGCTCTCTCCTGAATGAGGGTTCGGACTGACTGGGATTCAGAGGGCCGTGTCGGAGCTTGGATTCCCTTTGGCCTCGCGGGGGTAATACTCAGCCAAGATGCTTTCCGGGATCCGTTTCAGCAGTTCCTTGGGGAAGATCCGGAGCAACTGCCATCCTATGTCCAGAGACTCAAAGATGGTCCTGTTCTCGTAGGCGCCTGGGAGAAGCCGGCCACAAACTCATTACGAAGGGCATGAAGTTATATATCAAAATAGCATCAGCAACAGCCCTTAGACCCTTATATATACCACTTCACAGGGCTTTCCAGCCCTCTCTAAGGCGGTTTACAGAGTCAGCATCTTCTCCCCCCAACAATCCGGGTCCTCCTTTGACCGACCTCATAAGGACGGAAGGCTGAGTCAACCTTGAGCCGGTCAGGATCGAACTCCTGGCAGTGGGCAGAGTCAGCCTGCAATATTGCATTCTAATCACTATGCCACCACGACTCATCTTTCATTAATGATTGATAGATAGTAGATAGATAGATGGATAGATGGACGGATGGACGGACGGACGGACAGGCAGACAATAGATGATAGATAAGATAGAGATAGATAGTTACAGACAGACAAGCAGATAATAGATGATAGATAAGAAATAGATAGATAGATAGATAGATAGATAGATAGATAGATAGATAGATAGATAGATGGATGGATGATCGGTAGGTAGGTACGTAAATAGATAGAGATAGAGATAGATAGATAGATAGATAGATAGATAGATAGATAGATAGATAGATAGATAGATAGATGATATAGATAGATAATAGATAGATGATAGATAATAGATAATAGATAAGACAGATAGATAGCTAATAGCTAATAGATAAGATAGATTGATAGATAGATAGATAAATAGATAGATATAGATAGATAGATAGATAGATAGATAGATAGATAGATAGATAGAAATAGCACTTATATGACGCTTCACAGGGCTTTAGAGCCCTGTCTAAGCGGTTTACAGAGTCAGCCTCTTTCCCCCCAACAATCTGGTTCCTCATTTTACCCACCTCGGAAGGACGGAAAGCTGAGTCAATCTTTGAGCTGGTCAGGATCGAACTGCTGACAGTGGAATGCAGAGTTAGCCTGCAACGCTGCATTCTCACCACTGCACCACCACGGCTCATAAAATATATTTTATTCCTTATACTGTCTCCCTCTTTCCTTACAACATTAGCAGACTCCACAATGGACGGAGAACCAGTGTTTCCGCTAGATAAAGGCATGACCAGAAGTGCTTTTTTTCAAGAGGCAACTGGACTTTCTGGTTTTTCTCTGAAGATGTTTCGCTTCTTCTTATCCAAGAAGCGTCTTCAGCTCTTCAGCTAAAGTCACGCTGAATCTTAAGTTCACCGAGTAAAAAAGGGGAAGAAATACTTTACTCAAACTTCCTCAACCCCTCCACCCCAAATAGGTTACTCATCCACATGTCAGAGAAGAAGGTGTGTAAATTCTAAGCAAGACAGGTAAGAAGCTTCTTAAGAACTGAAGAAGCTTCTTGGATGAGAAGAAGCGAAACATCTTCAGAGAAAAACCAGAAAGTCCAGTTGCCTCTTGAAAAAAAGCACTTCTGGGACCTCCTTGTCCATGGCTTTCTCCCACATACCTTGAGCAATGAACTGCTTCTCGAACTTCTGCAGGAACTCCAAGTAGAGAAGGTCATCAGCTGTGAGGGCCTCTTCTCCCACCACAGCTTTCATAGCCTGGACATCTTTGCCGATGGCATAACACGCATACTGGACGCAAAGCAAGAGAGTCATTCGGAATCCTCTCCTGGGTCACATCAAGAAACAGAAGGGTCCCCAGAAGCCCCTCTGGACCGGGGGTGGGGTGGGGGATGTCTGCCAGATGTGCCAAAAAAATCTCGGTTTGGTAGTGCTAACCAAGTGTGGTACAGGGGGTCCTTGACTTAAATTGAGCTCAAGAGATTTGTTGCTAAGAGAGAGATTTGTTAAGCCAGCTTTGCCCCGTTTTACGACCTTTCCTGCCACCGTTGTTAAGTGAATTCCCTGCAGTTCTTAAGCCAGTCACAGGGTTGTTAAGTGAATCTGGCTTCCCGCGTTGACTTTGCTTGTCAGACGGTCGCAAAAGGGGACCGTCACTGAGACCGTCATAAATATGAACCAATATCTGAATCTTTTTTTTTTTTTTGATCTTGTGACCGTGGGGATGCTGCACTGGTCATAAGTGTGAAAAACGGTCGTAACTCACTTTTCTCAGTTGTAACTTTGAATGGTTGCTAAATGAACTGTCGTAAGTCAAGGACTACCTGTGTTTTCTCCGTTAATCTTTTAGCGCTCCCAATCCAGAGAATCTGATCCTTTTCCAAACCAGCTTCAGAAGGAAGAGTTGAGTTTCAGAGGGAGTGTGGCCCCTCCCCTCCCCTCCCCTCCCCTCCCAGCGTCTGGGCACCCCGACCTTCCCACCCCATCTAGGGCGGCTCAGATGCTGACTAACTTCAGATAAGATAGCATTCTGTTCAGAGGTCCTTAAAGGGGAAGGGTGGCTTGATGATATTTTAGACGGGACAGAATAACTGAGTTGGAAGGGTCCTTACAGGTCATCTAGTCAACCCCCCTGCCCAAGCAGGAGACCTTACACCATTTCTGGCCAATTTTTTTTACCAATTGATTTGAAACATCCCCGTGGTCCTTCCTGGTCATGCCTTCTCCAATAGCTGATTTCATCAGGCGGGAAAGAGACGGCAGCACGTTGATGGGAGGGTAGATCTGTGGCCCAAGAAAACACAAGTCACAAAGGGACAACAACAAGGTGAGAGCTAAGATCCCTAAATCAAATGGGAGGGGAGGAAGCTCCTTAGAGCTCCTAAAACTCCTGTTCTTTATATAGTCATCTAAAGCACCACAGTGTGTGAGCTGAATTCCTCGTAGAGGGTTTGAAGGCACACCAGGCTAGAAACCAGGAGAGTTCAAGTTTCTTGTTGGGCATGAAAGCTGGTTAGGGGACTTTGGATCAATCACCAGGAGATGGTGAGTTCTAGTCCTGCCTTAGGCATGAAAGCTGGCTGGATGACTTTGGGTCTCTCTCTTTTAGTCCAAACCCAAATAGTCCAAAATTTATATTTTGCTGATAAAGAAATAAAGGGAGACTAGTATAGATCTATTTCAAGCTTTTTAGCTTTCATCAGCTAGCCATACCCTTACTTGGATTCGAACTTGGGCTTCCCACATGTTAGGCAGTTGAATTAACCTTTTGAGCCACAAGTTCTCCTCCTTTTATCACCATATATATATATGGTGCCTTATTTCCTGCTGGTCACGGTAATTGACTTGGGTCAGTTTTCACGAGTCCCAGGAGGTGGTGGGGAAGGAGGACCTCTGGACTTCCTAGAAGTTCTGATGCTCCCACAAAGACGGAAGGAAGAGTTAGGCCATTTACCTGCCTATTGTGAAGCTGTCGGTCCACATAAATTTGCCCTTCAGTTATGAAGCCGGTCAAATCCGGAATGGGATGGGTGATATCTGCAAGGAGACACAAGAAGATGCCACTATCCATAATCAGGGACAGAATAACGGAGTTGGAAGGGATCTTGGAGGTCTTCTAGTCCAGCCCTCTGCTTATGCAGGAGACCCTATCATTTCAGACAGGGGTGCTATTCAGCAGGTTCTGACATGTCCTGGAGAACCGGTAGCGGAAATTTTGAGTAGTTCAGACAACCAGAGTGGGGTGGGAATGGGGATTTTGCAGTATCCTTCCCCTGCCATGTCCACCAAGCCACACCCACAGAACCGGTAGTAAAAAAAAATTTGAATTCCACCGTTTGAATTTCAGACAAATGACTGTCCAATCTCTTCTTAAAAACTACCAGTGTTGGAGCACCTACAACTTCTGAAGGCAACTTCCATTCCACTGAATAATTGTTCTCACTGTCAGGAATTTTCTCCTGAGTTCCAAGTTGGCTCTCTCCTTGATTAGTTTCCATCCGTTGCTTCTTGTCCTGTCTTCGGGTCCTCTCCTTGATGACTTTTCCACCCACCACCACAGAACCTACAAGTGAAAGTCCCTCAGGGATCTCCCCTCCCTCTGCTTCCTCCTAAGAACCATCTGATCCGGCTGATGTAGAGTTTCCTCTCTGATTTCAGAGTCACTTCAGAATTAGGAGAACTTGTGGGGCACCAGGGAGGAACTGAGACCTGTGTCGAGTGGCCTGCTTCTCAGTTCCCACAGCCCATCCACTTTGGACTTGACTGCAGAGGTCCATATCTGAGCATCTAGATAGGTTGTGCTTGAAGGCATCTTGGGTAGAAAGAGGCCAGAAGACAGCAGAATCCCACCCTGGTTGGTTGGTTGGTTGGTTGGTTGGCCTGAACCCCAGGAGAGCATCCCTCAACATCATTTTCTGGGCTGGAACGTGGGAGGATTCTTGGGGACCCCTCTGTCTGGGGTGACACCGAATGACGGGGCACAAGGAATTCTGTCTCTCCAAACAGGCCACAATTGTTTGGTGCTCAGATTAAAAAGCATCTGATGTTGGGATGGGAGGAGGGGGTGCACTGGATCTCTAGATAGATAGATAGATAGATAGATAGATAGATAGATAGATAGATAGATGATGGATGGAAGGATAGGGTAGGATAGAACAGAGAAGAATAGAATAGAATAGAATAGAATAGAATAGAATAGAATAGAAGAGAAGAGAAGAGAAGAGAAGAGAAGAGAAGAGAAGAGAAGAGAAGAGAAGAGAAGAGAAGAGAAGAGAAGAGAAGAGAATCTGGAAGGGACCTTATAGGTCATCTAGTCCAACCCCCTGCCCAAGCAGGAGACTCTACACCATTTCTGACAGATGGCAGTCCAGGCTCTTCTTGAAAGCTTCCAGGGATGAAACTCCCATAACTTCCGAAGGCAACTTCTGTTCCATCGATTGATTGCCCTCACTGTCAGAAAATTTCTCCTTATTTCCAGGTTGAATCTCTCCTTCTTCAGTTTCCATCCATTATTCCTTGTCCGGCTTTCAGGTGCTTTGGAAACTAGCTTGACCCCCTTCCTCCTCTCTGTGGCAGCCCCTCAAATCTTGGAAGGCTGCTATCCTGTCTCCCCTGGTCCTTCTCTTCACTAGACTAGCCAGGCCCAGTTCCTGCAACCGTTCTTCATGTGTTTTAGTCTCCAGTCCCCTAATTATCTTGGTTGCTCTTCTCTGCAGATAGATAGATAGATGATAAATAGATGATAGATAGATAGATAGATAGATAGATAGATAGATAGATAGATAGATAGATAGATAGATAGGAGAATGAGAGAGAGAGAGAGAGAGAGAGAGAGAGAGAGAGAGAGAGAGAGAGAGAGAGAGAGAGATTATACGTATAGATTTAGATATATTTTACTAGTCCTATCAATGTATTTTCTTTGTGTTCTTTTTCCTTGTTTATTTTATTGTTCCATTAGTTTACTTTTGCTTTGTTTTCTTCCTTCTTAATTTTGACAACCTGTCTTACTTTCTCAACAAAAGAACCTCAAGGCAGACAGTAAGAGTAGAGGCTCGGGTGCAGAAGCTCGTAAAATGGGACAAAACTCACTTGTCTTGTTTAGAAACGGAAATCTGGGACTCAATTGTGGTCGTAAGTCAAGGACTACCTGTACCATCACCACCCCAGTTGTATTTTCCATCATCCGTGGTCCCAGAGGCCCCCCTCCCCTTTCTCTAGGCCCAGCATGGATTTCTACCCTGGGATCTGCTATCTGGGCTGAGAGTTTGACCTCTTGCTGCCCTTCCTCACCATCGTTGGGCATTGTCAGGATGGGTATCTGTGTGATGGAGCCGTTCCTGCCCTCCACCCGTCCTGCCCGCTCGTAGATGGTGGCCAGGTCAGTGTACATGTAGCCAGGAAACCCCCGTCGTCCAGGCACCTCTTCTCTGGCCGCGGAGACCTATGGAAGGAAGACCGAGAGAGAAGACCTCACAGGGCAGAAAGGAAACTAGGTTTGACCCTCAACCCCACCTCTGTCTTCATAGCCAGGAGACTCTGGCCCAACCCTGACCCACTGACCTCCCGCAGGGCCTCGGCGTATGAGCTCATGTCGGTCAGAATCACCAGAACGTGCTTCTCACACTGATAGGCCAGGAACTCGGCGGTGGTCAGAGCCAGACGGGGCGTGATGATCCTCTCAATTCTGCAGGAGAATAGCAGAGTTGGAAGGGACCATGGAGGTCTTCTAGTCCACCCCCCCCCCAGCTCAAGGAGGAAAGCCTAAACCATTTCAGACAAAGGGCTCTCCAATCACTTCTTAAAAGTCTCCCGTGTTGCAGCTTCCACAACATCTGGTGGCAAGTCGTTCCACTGATTAATTCTTCTCACTGCCAGGAAATTTCTCCTTAGTTCTAGGTTGCTTCTCTCCTTGCTTAGTTTCCACCTGTTGCTTCTTGTCCTGCCCTCAGATGCTTTGGAGAATAGCTTGACTCCCTCTTCTTTGTGGCAGCCCCTGAGATATTGGTAGACTGCTATCCTGTCACCCCTAGTCCTTCTCTTCATTAAACCTACCCAGACCTACCCAGTTCCTGCAACCGTTCTTTGTATGTTTCTGACAGTGAGAGCAATCCAGTGGTGAAATCGAGCTGGCACATGGTTCGGTGAATCGGTAGCGGCGGACATCATTACTTCCTGGTTTTTAACCCTCTGTGCATGTGCAAAGAATTCTGAGCATGTGCAGAGGGTCAAAAATCAGACACGACGATGGCACGTGCACTTCCGAACTGGTAGGTAATGTAAGTAGATTTCACCCCTGGAGCAATCCACCAGAAGTTGCCTTTGGAAGTTGTGGGAGCTTCATCCCTGGAGGCTTTCAAGAAGAGATTGGATTGCCATTGGTCAGAAATGGCGTAGGGTCTCCTGCTTGGGCAGGGGGCTGGACTAGATGACCTCCAAGGTCCCTTCCAACTCTGTTAATCTAATCCTAGCCTCCAAGCCCCTGGGGTCTGCGGGTGCTGTGGTTCCCATCATCCTGTCCCCCAGGACCCAGGCTACAGACTCACGTGGGGTCGTTGGCCAAGTTGAGGAAGAGGCAGACGTTCTCCATGGACCCGTTCTCCTCAAAGTCCGATTTGAAGTACCGAGCTGTTTCCATGTTGACCTGCCAATGAAGGAGACCCTTATGGAGCCGTTTGCCAGAAGAAGACCATCTCCCTCTATTCCCTACTCTTTCGTTTCAAGCTTTCATGGATTCAGTTTAGGGTCTCGGACCAAAATACAGAAAGGAAAGGAAAAGGAAAATAATTGAGTTATTGTTGTTGTTGTTTTTAAATCTATGGGTTGAGTATTTCTCTCGCTGGATCAAAATCCGGCTTCTCATTTTCAAGTAGATTTAGCCAAAGATGTAAGATTGTAGATTGATTCTCCAAAAAGACTTTTTTGCAGTGTTTCTCAACCTTGGTAACTCTTAAGATGTGTGGACTTCAACTCCCAGAATTCCCCAGCCAGCAAGCTGGGGAATTCTGGGAGTTGAAGTCCACACATCTTAAGAGTTGCCACATTTGAAAAACACTGCCCAACAACAATAAAATACATTCCTAGAATCTCAGCACACTCGTTTCTTAATCTGGAATAGCAATCTTGAAAGCCCATCTAAGTTTCTACTCTATTTGTCTGATTTTTGCACTAAAGAAAATGAAAACAGGAATGATCACTTTCTCTCTCACGCTTCCTTCCTTTGGCAAACTTCCCCAATACTGGCTCTAAATTCTTGCACAGATAACTTTGTCGAAGACCAAAATAAGGGGAACCTAACTAGTTCCCCAAACTCTAAACATCTGTAATCAAGATATGTATTTTATTTTTTTTTTGCAATGCGGTTATTTACAATTAGCCACAAAATGGGGAGATTTTTGAGAGTTCCTTTAACAAAATGCATTGGAAAATGCCTTGAAAATTCAGGAAAAGCAGATATTTTTTTTCCTGTTTAAAAATAAAGGCATTTTCAGGCCCTGAGTGTTTGTGTGTGTGTGGGGTGGGGGTGAATACATAAGACCCCAGTAAGAAGGAAAATCAGCCCTTTTCAGGCTTCGGTCCTATATATATTTGTCCACTTGGGGGCACAATCAGAAAAAGATCTTGCTATGGAATTAAAAACGAGGGTTGTGGGAATTATTGCTCACAAAACCAAGTGAGATGAAAATTATCTCCTTTATTTTGGAAGTCAAAATCTTGTGAAGAATTCTTCCTGTTCTTTCTCTCTGCTATTTCTCTTCTCTTCTCTTCTCTTCTCTTCTCTTCTCTTCTCTTCTCTTCTCTTCTCTTCTCTTCTCTTCTCCTCTCCTCTCCTCTCCTCTCCTCCCCTTCCCTTCTCTTCTCTTTTCTCTTCTCCTCTCCTCTCCTCTCCTCTCTTCCCTTCTACTCTATACTCTACTCTACTCTACTCTATTCTACATTCTATTCTATTCATTTTCTATTCTATTCCGTATTCTCTTCTCTTCTATATTCTCTCCTCTTCTCTTCTTCGTCCCAAAGATGCTTTTTTCAAAAGGCAACTGGACTTCCTTGATGTTTTCCTTAAAAAGCTTTTGCTGCTCATCCAAGAAGCTTTTTCAGTTCTTTAGTTCTTCAGAAGGAGGAAGAGGAGGAAGAGGAGGAAGAGAGAGGAGGAAAAAGATTGTGGAGTCCTTGGTGTTCTCTCAGCTGGGTTGTTTTCTTGGAGACATTTCATGACCCAACTAGGTAACATCATCAGTGCTAGAAGGGAGGGAGGGTTTTTTTGCTTTCTCTTTATATACAAGCGCTTGCAACATCAGTGGCAGTTCCAGTCTTAGTAGTTCCTTGATTAGTCATCTGTTTACTCTTGAGTTGGGAACAGCAGCCTCCAGCATCTGTTCAGGGATGGTTGTTGTCTATCCTCAAATGAGGCGGAGGTCCCTGGGTGATGAGCCACGGTGGAGAGGAAGGTTGGGGCCGCAACAGCTTCCAAGGCTGAGTCCATTTCTGCAACTGGGATTGTAATGTCCAGAGCCGCCATTAAACCATCGTTGGGCCAAAGTAACATTGCTGGGGACGGACTTTCTCCAACGGCGGCCAGTTGATGCTCTGCAGCTACCCGAAGTCTCCACGCGAGGTGACCCTTCAGTCAAGAGGAGTGAAATTCCCAGGGAACAGGAGTTTCTCTGCAAGGGGTATTTTTAGCTTCGAATCAGGTGCTCACAGCTGAGTGGAAGAGACGTCTGAGGAAACGGTGGCGTTTTCAAAACGGCAACATCTTCTCAAGAGGATAAATGGCTTTGTTGTCAAAGACCACGGCTCTCCAAACTTGGCAACTTTAAGACGTGGGGACTTCAACTCCCAGAATTCCCCAGAGCCAGCCGGGTGGACAGGAGGAGGAGGAAGAGGAGGACAACAACAACTGAGGGGCCCTTGGTGTTCTCTGAGCATTGTTGTTTGGTTGCAGACGTTTCATGACCCAACTAGGGAACATCATCAGTGCTAGAAGGGAGTGGGAGGGAGGAGGAGGGGGCTGGGGGATTCTGGGAGTTGAAGTCCACAAGTTTTAAAGTTGCCAAGGTTGGAGACTCCTGTCCTAAATTACAGTCATCCCCAGACACTGAAGTAGCAGCTGAAGAAGAAGAAGGAGAATGAGGAGGAAGAAGCAGGGAGAAGAGCAGACAAGGGAGACGGCCTCACTGGTTGTTCTCCCTGGGAACAGGCCGCACAGGCAGTCCCCGACTTACAACAGTTCATTTAGTGGCCATTCAAAGTTACAACAGCACTGAAAAAAAGTGACTTGGGACCGTTCTCATGCTTACGACCGTTACAGCATCCCTGGGGTCACGTCATCCAAATTCAGACACTTGGCAACTGATTCGCATTTATGACGGTCGCAGTCTGCCAGGATCATGTGATCCCCTTTTGCGACCTTCTGATGGAGCAAAATCAAGGGGGAAGCCAGGTTCCCTTTACAAGCCTGTTACTAACTTAACAATGGTGGTGATTCATTTAACAACGGTGGCAATTAAAGTTGTAAAAGGGGACAAAACCCACTCAACAACTGTCTCGCTTAGCAAGGGAAATTTGGGTTTGAATTGTGGGTCGTATGTCGAGGACGACCTGGAAATGTTAGAAGTGGGACTTGGGGGAAAACTTCGAAGGAACAGCTCAGCCGCAGGCCCTTCAGTGGGAAGGGGTGGGTGGTGTCGCTCTTTCTGGCCAAGAGGGAGGGTCTGGCATCCAGAAAGAAGATCAGATTGTTGGAAGGGACCTTGTAGGTCATCTAGTCCACCCCCCTGCCCATGCAGGAGACCCTACACCATCTCTGACAGATGGCAGTCCAGTCCCTTCTTGAAAGCCTCCAGGGATGATTCCCAGAGTCCTTGGGGAAAAGATTGGGGAATGAGACGTCTCCATCCCGACATTGCGGAAGACATGACTTACCCCCATGGCAGCGAAGACAATGGCGAAGTTATCCTCGTGGTAATCCACCACGTCTTTCGATTTCTTCACCAGGCCAGCCTGCCTGCAGATCTGAGCTGCGATCTGGGATGAAGAGGGAAGGAGGAGGGTGAGAGGCCGTGGAAGATGGGAACGGCAGGGAACCCCTCAAACCTGGGCTTAGTTCTCTACGGCTCTGTGTAGCGTCCTTGGTGCTCTCTGAGCTGGGATGTTGTCTTGTAGACGTTTCATTACCAAGCTAGGTAATGTCATTGGGGGAGTGGGGTTTGTGGAGGTGGGGGGGAGGGGGAGGGGGAGGGGAGGAGGCGGTTGACCAGGCTCAAGGTTGACTCAGCCTTCCATCCTTCCGAGGTGGGTAAAAGGAGGACCCAGATTGTTGCGGGGGAGAAGAGGCTGACTCTGTAAACTGCTGAGAGAGGGCTGGAAAGCACTGTGAGGCAGTATATAAGTCTAGGTGCTCCTGCTGTTGCTATTTCTTCTGAATATTTCCTGCACCTCTGCTTTTCCAGGGTCTCCAGCCCCAGCACGTGTCTTTGGCATTCCCAAAGAATGAAGAAGTCCGTCTCAAAAGACCCTCAAGAGGCATCCTGCTGTGGACTGGTAGAGCCAAAGGGAGGGGGGCTTGTGAGGACCGTACCTCGTTGTGGGGGAGACCAGCAGCGGAGAAAATGGGGATTTTCTGTCCTCGGGCAATGCTGTTCATGACATCGATGGGGGAGAGGCCCGTCTGGATCATCTCCTCGGGGTAAATGCGTCCTTGAGGGTTGATGGGCTGCCCTGAGAAGGGAGGGAAGGAGATGGGAATGAGAGGAAGGAAGGGAGGGAGGGAGGGAGGAAGGAAGGAAGGAAGGAAGAGGAAGGGAAGAAGGGAAAGGAAGGACATGGAAATGAGAGGAAGGAAGGAGGGAGATAGGGAGGGAAGGAAGGAGATGAGAAAGGAAGGAAGAAGAAAAAGAGGGAGGGAGAGCGGGAGGAGGGAAGGAAGGAAGGATGGAGAGAGGGAGGAAGGGAAGGGAAGAGAAGGGAGGAGAAAAAGAGGAAGGGAGGGAGGGAAAGGAAGGAAAGAAGATGGGAATGAAAGGAAGGGAGGAAGGAGAAAAAGAGGAAGGGAGGGAGGGAAAGGAAGGAGGGAGATAGGTAGGGAAGGAAGGAGATGAAAAAGGAAGGAAGGAGAAAAAGAGGGAGGGAGAACGGGAGGAGGGAAGGAAGGAAGGGAGGAGAGAGGGAGGAAGGGAAGGGAAGGGAAGAAGGAAGGAGAAAAAGAGGAAGGGAGGGAAGGAAAGGAAGGAGGGAGATAGGTAGGGAAGGAAGGAGATGGAAAAGGAAGGAAGGAGAAAAAGAGGGAGGGAGAGTGGGGGGAGGGAAGGAAGGAGAGAAAGAGGGAGGGGGAGGGAGGAAGGGAAAGGAAGGAAGGAAAGAAGGAGATGGGAATGAGAGGAAGGAAAGAAGGAAGGAAGGAGTTATCCCAGTGTAAATCAGTACTTAGTTACTTAGTATTTCAAAGGGAGGTTGCTTGGCCCACTTCTCTCCCTGCCCCCCTTTTTATTATTATTATTATTATTTATTAGATTTCTATACCGCCCTACTCCCGAAGGACTCAGGGCGGTGCACAGCCAAACAATAAAAACACATACAATACAAAATTTAAAAAATAGAATAAAATCAAATTAAATAATTTTGGCCCCGACAAATTTAAAACCCCAAACTTTTAAAACCAATTTAAAATTGAATATATAAATACTAAAAAATATTTAAAATTTTAACAATCTTTTATAAAAGAGGGGGAAAATTAGGCCTGGCCGGCCTGGTGAAATAGTAAGGTCTTTAAGGCGCGGCGGAAGGTGCGCAGATCCGGGATCCTCCGTATCTCTGGGGGGAGCTCGTTCCAGATAGTAGGTGCCCCCACAGAGAAGGCTCTCCCCCTGGGGGCCGCCAGTCGACATTGTTTGGCTGACGGCACCCGGAGGAGCCCCTCTCTATGAGAGCGTACCGGCCGGTGGGAGGCTATTGGTGGTAGTAGGCGGTCCCGCAAGTACCCAGGTCCTAAGCCATGGAGCGCTTTAAAGGTGGTAACCAAAACCTTGAAGCGCACCCGGAAGACCACCGGGAGCCAGTGCAGCTCGCGCAGGAGAGGTGTTACATGGGAACGCCATGTCGCTCCCATTACCACCCGCGCGGCCGCACTCTGCGCCAGTTGGAGCCTCCGGGTGCTCCTCAAGGGGAGCCCCATGTAGAGAGTGTTGCAATAGTCCAGGCGGGAGGTGACAAGGGCATGAGTGACCGTGCGTAAAGAGTCCCGATCCAGAAAGGGACGCAACTGGCGAATCAGGCGAACCTGATGAAAAATCCTCCCGGTCACGGCCGTCAAGGCTCTTCTAAAGACAGCCGTGAGTCCAGGAGGACGCCCAAGTTGCGAGCCCTCTCCGGGGGGCCAATGATTCGCCCCCAATCAGTGATGGCGTCAACTGACTATATCGGGACGTCGGAAACCACAGCCACTCGGTCTTGGATGGGTTGAGCCTGAGCCTGTTCCTCCCCATCCAGATCCGTACGGCCTCCAGGCACCGGGACATCACTTCAAGGGCATCGTTGGGGTGATCCGGGGTGGAGATGTACAGCTGGGTGTCGTCAGCGTACTGATGGTACTCCACCCCGAAACCACGGATGATCTCACCCAGCGGCTTCACATAAATGTTGAACAGGAGAGGCGAGAGGACCGACCCTTGCGGCACCCCACATATGAGGGGCCTCGGGGTCGACCTCTGTCCCCCTGTCAACACAGACTGCGACCGGTCAGAGAGAAAGGAGGAGAACCACCGCAACACAGTGCCTCCCACCCCCAACTCTTCCAACCGGTGCAGCATGATACCATGGTCGATGGTATCAAAAGCAGCTGAGAGATCTAACAGGACCAGGACAGAGGAGCACCCCCTGTCCCGAGCCCTCCAGAGATCATCAACCAACGCGACCAATGCCGTTTCCGTGCTGTACCCGGGCCTGAAGCCCGACTGGAACGGATCCAGATACGTCGTTTCATCCAGGTGCTGGGGGAGCTGTTGCGCGACCACACTCTCAACAACCTTCGCAACAAAGCGAAGATTGGAGACCGGACGATAATTTACCAACATTGCCGGGTCCAGGGAAGGCTTCTTGAGGAGAGGCCTCACCACCACCTCTTTCAAGGCAGCAGGGAAGACACCCTCACTCAAGGAAGCGTTTATAATCCCCTGGAGCCAGCCTCGTGTCACTTCCCGGGAAGCCAGTACTAACCAGGAAGGACACGGGTCCAATAAACAAGTGGTCGCGTTCAGTCTACCCAGAATCCTGTCCACGTCCTCAGGGGTCACAGGATCAAACTCATCCCAGATAACATTCTCAAGACCTGCCCCTGTCTCTCCCCCTGAGACTACCCAGTCGGAGTCCAAATCTTCCCGAATCTGAGTGATTTTGTCATACAGATACTGAACAAAATCCTCGGCTCTACCCTCCAAGGGGTCCTCCCGCGCTTCCTGGTGGAGCAGGGAGCGGGTCACCCTAAAGAGGGCGGCCAGGCGATTATCTGATGACGCAATAAGAGCAGCAAAATAACTACATTTCGCTGCTTTTATCGCCACTAAGTAATTCCTAATGTGGGATCTTACTAGTGTCCGGTCAGATTCAAGAAGACTGGCCCTCCAACTACTCTCTAGGCGTCTTTTCCGGCGCTTCAACTCCCTCAGCTCCTCGGTAAACCAAGGAGCCAATTGAGATCGGCGCCGGGTCAGAGGCCGCAAAGGCACGACCCGATCCAGAGCACCAGCAGCCGCCCTATCCCAGGCGGCCACCAGGTCTCCAGTCGAGGCGTGTGCCAGAACCTCAGGAAATGGCCCAAGCTCCGTCTGGAATCTGTCAGGTTCCATCAGGCGCCTGGGGCGGAACCATCTGACCGGCTCCGCCTCCCTGCGGCGGGGTGCAGCGGTTTGAAAGTCGAGACGAAGGAGAGAGTGATCTGACCATGACAAGGGTTCAGTAACTATATCCCCTATATCAAGATCCCTCAACCACTGTCCAGAGACAAAAACCAGATCCAGCGTGTTTCCCCCTGTGTGGGTAGGGCCATGAATTAACTGGGTCAGGTCCATAGCTGTCATGGAAGCCATGAACTCCCGAGCCATCTCTGACGTCTCACCCACGGACGGCAGGTTGAAATCCCCCATAACCATAAGCTTAGGGGTATCAACCGCCACCGCGGCGATGACGTTGAGTAGCTCGGGCAGGGCTGTTGCCACGTGGCAGGGAGCCAGGTACGTGATCAGCAAACCCATCTGAACCCCATGACCCCATTTCACAAAAAGGGGTTCACAGCCGGCCGTCTGAGGAACAGTGGCCTCCCTCGGTCTCAGACCTTCTTTAATGATAACCGCTACCCCCCCGCCCCTCCCCTGTGACCTCGGCTGATGGAATGCTTGGAAACCTGGCGGGCACATTTCAACGAGGGGAACCCCCCCCTCCTGGCCCAACCAGGTCTCCGTAATACCTGCCAGGTCCACACCCCCCTCCTGAACAAGATCACAGATGAGGGGGGCTTTATTTACTACGGACCTGGCATTGCACAGCATCAGCCGAAGGCCTGGGTCCTGAGGGTCTATGCAACCTGAGGAGCGAGTAGAGCCTTGGGGGCCGGAGCACGCCACCGCTCGTAGACAGCGAGTGCGCACTCCCCTAACACGATATGGCCCCCTGCTCCCGCCATATCTACCCCTCCCACCTACAGTACTGATGTTCAAAAAACTATCCGGACAAGCTCTAACCTTTGGGTTCATTTTCTTCTTAAAAGCTTTTGCCAAATCAAAGCACAAAAGTTGTGACCTTCAGTTTCTTAAACTCAAGACCCAGGAGTTGTTCTTTTAAAGCTGGAGCTCCCTCGTTCCGCCTTCTCCCTTGTGGCCAAACAGAACAGCTCCCCTTTAGCTGCCCTGGTGGGGCAAGGGGAGGCTTCCCAGCCGTGGTTTCCTCTCCGCTCAGTTTAATGTCCGAAACCTGGACAAAGCTCGGCCCTTGGGTCTCTTCCCCAGGAGGCCCTGCCGGCCACGATCCACAGCTCCAGCCTGCCCTGGGCCCCCCTCCCCTCCCCAAGCCAACCAAGAGGCCTCACCATTAATGTCCAGGAAGTCCTCGGCCATCACCATGGGGCCTTTGTCGATGGGTTTAGCTGAACCGTTGAAGACTCGGCCTGCAATGAAGAAGCAACCGTGGGGAGGAGCGCCCCAGAGACCTGGGTGAAGGAGGTGGGGGGGCAGAAGAGAGGAAGGGTCAACTGTGAACAGCGGAGGGCCTCACGTGGTTGGAGAACCTGAACAGGTGGCCAGGGTCTTTCCAACTAAACCCAACTGAAGGAATCTCCTGCAAGAAGCCATTTGGCACTTCAAGACCTTAGACTGCATTAACAGAGGGATAGAATCAAGATCACATGAAGGGTTAATGCCCTGGTAAGGCCACCCTTGGAATCCTGCATCCAGTTTTGTAAAAAACTGGATGTAAAAAAGATGCGGAGACTCTAGAAAGAGTGCAGAGAAGAGCAACCAAGAGGATTAGGGGACTGGAGGCTAAAACATATGAAGAACAGTTGCAGGAACTGGGCATGGCCAGTTTAATGAAGAGAAGGACCAGGGGAGACATGATAGCAGTCTTCCAATATCTCAGGGGCTGCTACAAAGAAGAGGGAGTCAAGCTATTCTCCAAAGCACCTGAACAAGAACAAGAAGCAATGGGTGGAAAGTAATCAAGGAAAAAAGGAGAAATTTCCTGACAGTGAGAACAGTTATCTAGTGGAACCACTTGTCTCCAGAAGTTGTAGGTGCTCCATCACTGGAGGTTTTTAAGAAGATATGAAACAGCCACTTGTTTGGAATGGTAGAGGGCCTCCTGCTTGAGCAGAGGGTTGGGCTAGAAGACCTCCAAGGTCCCTTCCAATTCTGTTATTGTGTTATTGTGCCTCCAACAGGACAACCAGAGCTCAGCTGAATCCCAGCAACGTCACCCCAGAAGACCCCCATGGAGGCCGTCCTGGGCAGACCCGTGAATGACCTGGCCCAGAAGAGCAGAGCCATCAGGAACACCGTCCAGACAGCTGACTTCACAACTCTCCCGAAGGGGAAGAGAGGCCGTCGCTCCTCTGGAAGGCGAGACCAACCTGTTCTCCAATGGTGCCTTCTGTCACTGCGCATCAGGAGATCTCTTCTGGAAAAGAGCAAGGCTTGGGAGATGTTGGGTCACATCACTGTCAAAAGGAGCTGGAGGGCCTCGGATTCCCATCCCCATCCTCAGGTTCCTGCAGCCCTTGACTTGGAGATCCCCCAGATGTCAACACCAGGTAGCTCCCGTCTCCTTCCCCCAACAATCCACCTGAAAACGAGCTTCTGTGGACCAAGGCAGCTCTTCAAGAGCCAATTCATTTCCATGGGGGGTTTTCCCCCAAGATCCTGATCGCTCTTGTGTCCAGACTCAGCAATGGAAGACCATTCTGGAATCTTCTCTCCCCTCAAAAGCAGGGGGTTGGACTAGAAGACCTCCCAGGTCCCTTGCAACTCTTGTTATCCTATGAAGCATTTCTGGTGGCTTTCTTCTCCCCTTGGTCCCTGGGTGGGCACCTTCCTGTAACTCGGGGGTGTCAAACACAAGGCCCGTGGGCTGGATCGGCCCGTGACGTGGTCGGATCCGGCCTGTGGGGCCATCCTGGAAAATGTAAGGGGCCGGCCAGCGTGGCTTTGGCCCCGGTCTCCCCAGTGTGAAGAGGAAACATGTCAGCAGTTTGGGAAGTGGCATCAAGCTGTCCACGCCCACCCAGTTGGCCACTCCCACCCAATCAGCCACGCCCACCCGGCCCCCTGAGGTCAGCCAGAGCCCAGATGTGGCCCTCCATGAAAATGAGTTTGACACCCCTGCTGTACCTGGAGCAACCGATCATCGTGATTGACAGCTGCCCCTCCATCGCCTACCCAAAGAGGTCTCACCTACCCAGCATGTCCTCGGACACGGGCGTGCGGAGAATGTCCCCAGTGAACTCGCAAGACGTCTTGCGGGCATCGATGCCAGAGGTCCCTTCGAACACCTGCAGAGGGAAGGTCACAGGCCCAGGAGCCAATTACTGGCCATTAAGGAGGATTAGCAGCAGAAAGGCTTCCTGTCCAGGACCCCCCCCCCCTCCCCCCCTCCCTCCCCCCCCCCCTCCCTGCCCATGCCTCTCATTCAGGACCCTCTCCCTCTCTCTCTCACACACACACGTAGGATTGCCTGGCCTGACCCCTTGCAAGACAATCTTCACACCTCTGCCAGGGGGGAGTGGATGGATCTCCTCTCCTGCCCCGTGTCCAGGACAGCTCGGGTGGCCTCTAAGCCCCTTCCATCTAGAGGTGTGGGGGTGGGAGGATTGGCACCCCAAAGGTCTCCCCCCTGGAGGAGCGAAGGTTGGCAGATGACCCTCTGGGGGCGCCAACAGGTCAACCCTGCAGCTGCCCGGGAGCAGCTTAAGCGGAGTGGGGCAAAGAGGGCAATTTGCAGGTGGACCTTTGAAAAGGTCAGCGATTGGCCAAAGGCTAATTCCCAAGCAGGAAGGGCCCCTTCTACTCCCCTCCCCAAGTAGATAGGCTGGCTTGGTTTTCTTCTCTTCTCCAAAGCGCCAGAAGGCACAGCAAGAAGCAACAGATGGAAACTAATCAAGGAGAGAATCAGCTGGAAAGGGTCCTTAGAGGTCGTCTAGTCCAGCCTCCCGCTCGAGCAGGAGACCCTCTACCATTTCAGACAAGTGGCTGTCCAGTCTCCTCTTCAAAGCCTCCAGTGATGGAGCCACCCACATCTTCTGGTGGCAAGCTGTTCCACAGATTAATTGTTCTAACTGTTAGGAAGTTTCTCTTTAATTCCAGGTCGCTTCTCTCCTGGATTGGTTTTTCCATCCATTGTTTCTTCTCCTGCCTTGCAAGACAATCTTCACACCTCTGCCAGGTTTGGAAAATAAGTTGAGCCCCTCTTCTTTGGGGCAGCCCCTCAAATACTGGAATACCACTATCAGGTCATCCCCATTCCCCCCACAGAACTTCCTGACAGTTAGAACAATTAACCAGTGGAACCAGTGGTGTCCAACACTGGAGTTTGGTTTAAGAAGAGACTGGTCAGTCTGGGAGTTGAAGTCCACAAGTCTTAAAGCTGCCAAGTTTGAAGACCTCTGGTTTAGGGTCTCCAGCTTGAGCAGGGGGTTGGACTAGAAGGCCTCCAAGGTGCCTTCCAACTCTTCTCTTTTCACCCAGAAATTTGGAAAAGATGATCTTTGAAATGTGGCAAAAATCCGTGTCATCCCCCAACAGCAGCGAAGACTTTGATTTTTCTGTATCATTTTTAGCGTCTTCCAGAGGTCTTCTGGGATGATGAAACCCAGATTTGGTCTCCCTGGCTTCTGGTCCAGCTCACCCCTGTTTCCCAGGTCTAAGGGCCGGACGACATTCAGACAGCCCCAAATGAAAATAAGCTGCGGCTTGAAACCATTTTTTCCTGCTTGCAAAGTCTCATTATGTTTGTATAATTTCTGGCTTCGGGCAAGGAGGAAAGTGAGTCACGCGTGCCAGCAAAAGAGGGTAGTTGCTAAGACTGGGCAGCTTCGACAAGAGCACATTTTCCACACCAGATGCACAAGCTAAAGGATTAGAGTAATAACAGCTCAGATCCTGGGATGACGCTATCTTGACCACTATCAAATCACATCTGCCTCTCCCTCCCTGCCGATTCATTACCCAGCTGGGTGACATTATCAGTGCTAGAAAGGGAGTGGGGCGTGTGGCGAGGAGGAGGAGGAGGAGGGCTGTGGGGTCCTTGGGTCTCTCTGAACTTGGTTGTTTCCTTGCAGATGTTTCATGACCCAGCTGACTAACATCATCAGTGTTAGAAGGGGGGAAGTTGTAGAAAGGACGAGGAGGAGGAGGAGGAGGAGGGGGGGAGGAGGAGGTGGAGAAGGAGGAGGAGAGGAGGAGGTGGAGAAGGAGGAGGAGAAGGAGGAGAAGGAGAGGAGGAGGTGGAGAAGGAGAGGAGGAGGAGAAGTGGAGAGGAGGAGGAGAGGAGGAGGAGAAGGAGAGGAGGTGGAAAAGGAGGAGGAGGAGAGGAGGATGAGGAGAAGGAGAGGTGGAGGAGGAGAGGAGGGGAAGGAGAGGAGGAGGTGGAGAAGGAGGAGGAGAAGGAGAGGAGGAGGAGGAGAAGGAGGAGGAGGAGGAGGAGGAGGAGGAGGAGGAGGTGGAGAAGGAGAAGGAGGAGGAGAAGGAGAGGAGGAGGTGGAGAAGGAGGAGGAGGAGGAGAGGAGGAGAAGGAGAGGAGGAGGAGAAGCGGAGAGGAGGAGGAGAGGAGGAGGAGAAGGAGAGGAGGTGGAGAAGGAGGAGGAGGAGGAGAGGAGGAGGAGAAGGAGAGGAGGAGGAGGAGAAGGAAAGGAGGAGGAGAAACGGAGAGGAGGAGGAGAAGGAGAGGAGGTGGAGAAGGAGGAGGAGGAGAGGAGGAGGAGGAGAAGGAGAGGAGGAGGAGGAGAAGGAGGAGAAGGAGAGGAGGAGGTGGAGAAGGAGGAGGAGAAGGAGAGGAGGAGGAGGAGAAGGAGAGGAGGAGGAGAAGCGGAGAGGAGGAGGAGAGGAGGAGGAGAAGGAGAGGTGGAGGAGGAGAAGGAGGAAGACTGGTATGGCGTCCTTGGGTCTCTCTGAACTTGGTTATTTTCTTGTAGATGTTTCATGACCCAACTAGCTAACATCATCAGTGCTAGAAGGGAGGGGGGTCTAGAAACAAGTGGCTTGTCCTGCCAGTTTTGTTGGTATTCTTCTAGATCCAGTCTAGACATCTGGCTGACTGGGAATGGCCACCCATAGTAATAACAATGAAGAAAAACCACAAAATCAAAAACCTGCAAATAGAAATAGAACGATTGTGGGGGGAAAAATAGAACGTTAGCGCCCATAGTCATAGGCGCCGTGGGAGCAATCCCAAAACATCTGGAGCATCACCTGAGCACTGACGGCATTGACAAAACCAGTCAATTGCAAAAAAGCAGCTTTGCTTGGGAACAGCTGACATCCTGCAGAGGATACCTTTGATCTTATTAAGCTACCACCTCTGCCTATCTCAGATCCTTGGGAAGGGACTCGATGGGTGGACAAAAATGCCACATCTGGCTGACTGGGCAACCAGCCACAATCATTTTAGATACTGCCTGACTCCTGGGGTCCCTTGGAAACAAACGATTTGAATTGCAAAATGCATGAATTTTTAACAGATGACTTTGTGTTCTCCATGTAGCTCCCTGCTCTCTTCTGGATCTCTCCAGGATGAGGGGCTGCAAACATCATGGAAACGAGAGAGAGAGAGAGAGAGGACCTCTAGGTGGCCCCCAGAAACAGAGGGGCTTAAAGACCCCAAACTCAGTGACACAAAGCTGTCTTTTCATTCTGGTGTTCAGGGACAACTTGAAGGCAGGGTGTCCACAAGAGAAGATCGGAAACATCAAGAGGGCAGCTGCCATGGTCTGACCCCGGTTCTCCCCATTGTTGATGTGTTTTGGGGGCCCTTTGGCTTTCGATCGGACCCTGCGGGGACCCTACTTGGAGTGGGAAGTCCAGAAGAGACCGGGAGCCGCTTTGCAAAATCCTCTTTTGTAATCGAGCTGACAATCCTTTCCCTTTGATACCTTGGCTGAAATTTTGGGCCGGTTTCCAGAGGAAGCCACGTGTCGACTTGAGTCTAAGCTGCGTGTCTTTGTCCCTGCAATCCTGGTTTATATTTAGAGCCACGGAGGCAGCCGCCGTGGACTGAATCCTCCTGGCTCAATCCAGCCGCCAGCTGACTGGTTGGCACCCGGGACGTGAGAGATTAACCGGTCTTCTTGGAACAGGCATCCTTTGTCAACCCGATGCCCTCGCCGTGCCCTGGGCTATTATTCTCCCCATCCTCCTCAGCCCACGTGGCCACCGGACTTCCCCTGCACGGCTGGGCAATGAAGGGCAGGAGGCCAGAGCTCTCTGGCCATGCCATGACCCAATGGGGAGAGAGCAGAAAATCCTCCTTGACGGGTGGGGTTGAGGAAGCTCCTGCTGCAGCTGCCTTCTGGGATTGGGTGGGTTTAACAGGGACAGAATAACAGAATTGGAAGGGGCCTTGGAGGTCTTCTAGTCCAACCCTCTGCTCAAAAGGGAGATCCTGAACCATTTCAGACCAATGGCTGTCCAGTCTCTTCTTGAAAACCTCCAGTGTTGGAGTACCTGGTGGCAAGCTGTTCCACTGGTTAACTGTTCTCACTGTTAGGAAGTAATGTTAATTCTACGTTGGATCTCTCCTTGACAGGAAGGAAGGAAGGAAGGAAGGAAGGAAGGAAGGAAGGAAGGAAGGAAAACAGAAGGATCAGGAAGGAAAGAAGGAAGGATCAGAAAGGAAGGAACGAGGGAGGGAGAGAAGGAAGGATTAGGAAAGAAGGAAGGGAAGCAGGTCAGATAGGAAGGAAGAAAGGAAGGAACAAGGGAGGGAAGGAAGGAAGTATCAGGAAAGAAGGAAGGGAAGCAGGCCAGATAAGGAAGGAGGGAGGGAGGGTGGGAGGGAAGGAAGGATCATAAAGAGAAGGAAAGAAGGGAAGGAAGGAAGGATTGGAGTGTTGGAGCACCCACAACTTCTGGAGACAATCAATTGTTCCACTGATTAATTGTTCCCACTGTCAGGAATTTTCTCTTTATTTCTAGGTTGCTTCTCTCCTTGATTGGTTTCCATCCGTTGCTTCTCATCCTGCCTTCTGGTGCTTTGGGGAATAAGTTGACCCCCATTTCTTTGGGGGTGGGGTGGGGGATATTGGAACCCGGCTTCTTGCCTGTCTTCTCCAGAACCTCCAGGAAGTTTTTGGAAGTCCAGGAAAGACTCGGGAAGATGCCTTACTGATTCCCAGGAAACCCCAAATCAGATTTTTTTTTCTTTTTTAAGCAGATGAGTTTGCAAGGCTGGGAACAGCTCGGGGATATCAACAGAACAAAATTGGGATTTATTTTATATCCTTCAAAAGAATGTGACTATCATCATCATCATCACAGAATGCCACGCTCCCAGAGCGTGCCAAGAGAGAATCCTTTGTCCTAACTCACCAGCATGGTGATCAGAATTATGAGCAAAATTTCAAAGATGGGACCATTTGCAATCCCTAGATCACTTCAAACACAGGATCCCACTTCTGGGTTCCTGAATTGCTCTCCCACAATTGTTTGGCGCAGGGCTCTCCAACCTTGGCAACTTTAAGCCTGGAGGACTTCAACTCCCAGAATTCCCCAGCCAGCAAAGCTAGTAGTTACCATGACTTCCTCTTGTGCAAAATGTTCCAAAGTCGGCATTCAGAGATGTTTATTACTGATTGGATTTCTATCAAGATCCCCTTCCGCTCCCTGGAGCCCTCCAGATGTCTCTTCCACTCACCTGGACGATGGCTTTGGAGCCGGTCACCTCCAGCACCTGCCCGCTCCGATGGGTGCCGTTGGGCAGGGTGAAGTTGACGATCTCCGCGTACTGGGCGAACTGCGAAGGAGACACAAAAGGCAACTGATGTCCGCGTCTGAATTCTCACCGGCCTCCCCTCCTCCACCCCTGGCAAAATTTGGGGAAGGGTACATGATTGCACACCTGCCTGTCTGCCTCTGCCTGTCTGTCTCTCTATTTATCTATACCATCTGTCTGTCTGTCTGTCTGTCTGTGTGTATCATCCCTCTTTATCTATCCTGTCTGTCTGTCTTCCTGTCTATATGTCTCTATCTATCATCGCTGTCTCCCCCTCTATCTAGCAATCTGTCTAGCAATCTATCATCTACGCACCTGTCTATCTCTCCCTAT
Organism: Pantherophis guttatus; assembly: GCF_029531705.1. The sequence continues at coordinate 1,298,165 of NW_026844080.1, forward strand.
GTACAGTATCTTATCTATCTATTTATCTGCCTATCACAGTGATGGCTAACCTTTTTGCTGTCGCGTGCCAAAAGTGGGGGGAGCGCGGGGGGCGGGTCGTGCACGTGCATGTCCACACCCAAAGTTCAATGCCCCTCTGTCCCGCCACACATGCACATGTGCCCCCCCTTCCCACGCTCCCCTCACTTTTGTCACGCGACGGCAAAAAGGCCTGTTTTTCACCCTCCCCAGGCTCCAGAGGCTTTCTTGGCGCCTGGGGAGGGCGAAAACAGCCTCCCCCAGCAAGGCTCTCTGGAGGCCGGAAACAGCCTGTTTCCCAACTTCTGGTGGGCCTGGAAGGCCCGTTTTTCTGCCCTCCCCAGGTTCCAGAGGCTTTTTTGGAGCCTGGAGAGGGTGAAAACGGTCTTTCCCACCTCCCCAGAGGCCCTCCAGAGGCTGGAAACAGCCCATTTCCTGATTTCCAGTTGGTCCGGAAGGCCTGAAAATTAGCTGGCCGGCACGCACATGTGCGCTGGAGCTGAGCTAGGGCAACGCTCGCGTGCCCACAGATATGGCTCCGCGTTCCACCTGTGGCACGTGTGCCATAGGTTTGCCATCACGGGCCTATCATCTCTATATTTCTCTCCCTGTCTATCATACCTATCATCTCTCTCTCTCCCCCATCCATCCATCCATCCATCCCAAAGCCAAAAGGCCACTACAGGACTAGCGCCGGTTAGACTGACCTCCCTACAATTTACTCAGAAATCAGTTCTTCTTTTCAGTGAACTGGAAGGAAAAATTGAAAAGCTCAGCCTCTCTGCTGCCTCCCCCGTTAACCGGCTGGCAGATTCACCTTGTGAGGCTGACAGCTCAGTTTCTGGCACTGGAGCTTTCATGGCAAAGGAATTGGGTGGGCAAATCACACCTTAGCTTAAGTTTTGGATTCTCTAGGAAGCTCTTGGGACTCCAGATTCCCAAGCGCACCTTTCGGGCTCCACCCAGACCTCTGTTGCTTTGCCTGTGCTCTGCTCCCAATGAAACCTTGTAAAATGACCCAGAAACAGATCCACTCTTCTAGTTGGTCCTTTTTGGCCGCTAGAGGCCGCCCTGTCGCCTGCTGTCTGACCACCGCCTGGATTTTGGAGAGTTTTGGACTGCTAGCGACGGATGGATGGGAGAGGGAGGGGAGGATAGATAGATGTAGATAGGTAGATAGGTAGATAGAATGGATGGATGGATGGATAGATGGATGGATGCATGAGAGTGAGAGAGAGCTAGAAAGTAAAGAGATTGAGAGATTGAGAGAGCTAGATAGATGATAGATAGAAAGATAGATAGATAGATAGATAGATAGATAGATGGATGTAGGTAGGTAGGTAGATAGGATGGATGGATGAGAGTGAGAGAGAGCTAGAAAGGTAAAGAGTTTGAGAGATTGAGAGAGCTATATAGATGATAGATATAGATAGATGATAGATAGATAGAAAGATAGAAAGATAGATAGATAGAAAGATAGATAGATACATAGATAGATAGATACATAGATAGAAAGATAGAAAGAAAGAAAGAAAGAAAGATAGAAAGATAGATAGATAGATAGATAGATAGATAGATAGATAGATAGATAGATAGATAGATAGATACATAGATAGAAAGATAGAAAGAAAGAAAGAAAGAAGATAGAAAGATAGAAGAGATAGATAGATAGATAGATAGATAGATAGATAGATAGATAGATAGATAGATAGATAGTTGATATCATGTATTTACTGTAATCTACCAGATTTCCTGCAAGGATTGCCTCTATGGGACAGATTGGAAGGAAGAGAGAGAAAAGAGAAGGAGGGAAGGAGGGGAAGAGAAAGACAGAGAGGGGAGAGAGGGATGAAGGGAGGGAGGGAGAAAGAGAAAGGGAGGGAGGGAGCGATGGAGGAAAGAGGAGAGAAAGAGAGGGGGGAGGGAGGGGGGCATTGAATGCTTTCCTAAAGTCCCTCCCCCCACAAAAAATGGGAGCAGATGCTGCAGCTGAAGCCAGGTGCAGCTGTTCTGCATCTTAGGCCAAAGTGACCAGGGAGGGCAGGGTCTAGTGGCCGCATTGGGGTGGGTGGGGGGCTCTGCTGCAGAGCCCAAAACGGCCAATCGGAGCTGCGCAGATCTCAGCCCGTGATCATGTCAGCCACCAATGGTTAGTGAAGCATGCTAGATCATGCCCAGGACAAAAATGCGCTCTGGTGAGAGAGGGGGCCCGAGTTTAAAATGGGAAAAATCTAAACAGGCCGTGCTGTTGCCTTTACGCAAGCGGGGATGAAACACAACAAATGTCACACTTGGTGCTGCGTAGATAGAGTCCCTGGCAGGATCCGGCAAGGAAGGCACGGTTGTCTGCAGGAATCTTTGCAAATAAAATAAAATAAAATAAAAATGGGTTGGGGTAGACCTGTGGACTACAACTCCCCGAATCCCTGATCCAGCTGTTTAGATTTATGACACTGCGACCGTCATAAATATGGACCAGTTGCCAAGGGTCCACATTTTGATCACGTGACCACGGGAATGTTGCAACGGTTGAAAGTGTGAAAAAGTCACTTTTTCCCACCTTTTTTTGCTGTTTTTTTTCTGCTGTGTCACTACAGGAAGTGTTCTACTGTTACAACGGTTACAATCATTCATTTAGTGACCTTTCAAAGTTACAGCGGCAGTGAAAAAAATGTCTTATGACCATTTTTCACACTTAACGACCATTGCAACATTCCCCATGATCACGTAATCAAAATTCAGACGCTCGGCAACTGACTGATATTTATGACGGTTGCAGAGTCCCTGGGGGGGGTCACGGGATCCCCCTTTGCAACCTCCCGACAAGCCATGTCAAGGGGGAAGCTAGATTCACTTAACAACCGTGACAAGAAAGGTCGTAAAATGGGCAAAACTCACTTAGCAACCGTCTCACTTAATAACATACATTTTGGCCTCCATTGTGGCCATAAGTCAAGGACTACCTGTATCGTACGGGGGGCGGAGGGGGGAAATCGGCCGTCACCTACCTTCACGTTGTCCAGGACTACCAGGGGTCCATTCACCCCACAGACGGTCCGGTACGCTGCAGAGAAAGGGAAAAGCAGAGGGAATGATGGCTCAGCAGAGACCAAGTCGTGATGGAAAAGAACAAGAGTTCTTTTTTTTTTTTGAAAAAAGTTTTTTTTATTTTTTTAAAACATAAACATAAAACACATCTTTTCCAAAATGAAGCATTGATCCGGCCACAAATTAGTACAAATCACTAACAAATCTTAATTTTCAATTAACACAACTTAATATTTTACTCAGTTATTTACCTAAATTCTATCAATTTAACTATGCCATCAATTTAACAATTCTGGAAGAATTGAAGACTTCAATTTCCTAAAACTTCCTTTCCGTTTGTATAGCACGTTGGGGGAAAAAATTTTTTTCTTTCCTTACTATTGATTTTTGTATTGATTTTTTTTCCTTTTTGTTATTCTTTAACAATAAAAATATAATAATAATAATAAAAAAAAAACTATGCCATTATCCCAAAAACCCGTTACTTAAATCTTAAATCCTAACCAAATATCATTCCATTTTTCTCTTCCTTTTTGCTTAGATGGATATATTTTAACAATATAAATCATTACAGTTATTGTAAACATTTAAAAAATATTTTAACTATGGCTCCCAATATAATCATCTTCATTACTTTACTATTAATCCTAACACAATCATTTCATTTTTACTGAAAAGAACGAGAGTTCTGAGCTGGAGAAAGAAATCTGCATATGGAGTTATTTATGGGGTCCCTGTGTTTAAGTCGTTGAGCTTAAAACCTTGTAATGTAATTCATAATTTAAAAACAGAAATAATCCATCCATCTTTGGCATCTACTCCTTTGGTGGTAGGTTCATCCCTTTGGTCGGTGGGGTGGAGAGACCCTCCCTTGGGGTCTTTCTACTCTTGATGCCACCAGACAAGCACAGTCTATCTGGAGCAGAATAGAATACAGAATAACAAGAGTTGGAAGAGACCTTAGAGGTCTTCTAGTCCAACCCTCTGCTAGAACAGGAGACCTTGTGCTATACCAGACAGATGGCTGCCCAGTCTCTTCTTGAAAACCTCCAGTGATGGAGCACCCACAACTTCTTGAGGCAAGCAGTTCCACTGGTGAATAGTTTTCACAGGCAGGAAATTACCTCTTACTTCTAAGTTGTTAAGTTTCCATCTGGTACTTCTTGTCCTGCCTTCAGGTGCTTTGGAGAATAATTTGACCCCCCTTCTTTGTGGCAGACCCCCCCTCCCCAATATTGGAAGGCTTGCTATCATGTCAGCGCTAGTCCTTCTCTTCACTAGACTAGACATACCCAAATCCTGCAACCGTTCTTCCCTCCTTCTTTGTGGCAGCCCCTCAAGGATTAGAAGATAGTTATCATGACACCCCCCACTCTAATTTCCTGGGGTTTTTTTTTAACCCATTGTAGGCTAGAAGCATAACAGGGTAGGAAGGTCCCTTGGAGGTCTTCTAGTCCAGCCCTCTGCTCAAGCAGGAAACCCTCTTCCATTTCAGACCTACGGTTCTCCAGTTTCTTCCTGAAAACCTGCTGAGATGGCGCACCCACAACTTCTAGTGGCAAGTCGTTCCACTGATTAATTTTTCTCACTGTCTAGGCTATTTTTTCTCCTTGATTGGTTTCCATCCATTGCTTCTTGTCCTGCCTTCTGGTGCCTTGGAGAATAGGTTGACTTCCCTCCCCCCTCTTATTTGTGGCAGCCCCTCAAATATTGAAAGATGCTATCATGTCACCCCTAGTCCTTCTTTTTATTAAATCAGACATACTCAATTCCTGCAACTCTTCTTCATATAGAACACTTAGAGCCTGTTAGTTCATATGGAACACTTAGAGCCTTGGTGGTGCAGCGGACTAAGTGCTGTTAAGTGCTAGCACTTAGCTGCCTGCAATTAGTGCAAGTTCAAATCTCACCAGGCTCAAGGCTGACTCAGCCTTCCATCCTTTTGAGATAGGTAAATTGAGGACCCGGATTGTGGGGGCAATAAGCCAGCTTTGTATAGAACAACACCGCTTGGGGGGGACCGAAAGCCCTACTAAGTAGGTATATACAAAAAAGTATGCAGGCTATTGCTACATGTAATGTATTGCTAATGTATTGCTATTACAATGCATTGTAAGCCGCCCTGAGTCTATGGAGAAGGGCGGCATAAAAATTGGACTAATAAATAAATAAATAAATAATAAATAAATATGCTTTATCCTCCAGTCTCAATCAATCAATCAACCAATCAGAATAGAGCTAAAAGGGACCTTCTTGTCCACCCCCTTGTTCAAGCAGGAGACCCTACAGAAATTGAGACCATTGCAAGTGAACCCTATTTAATTTGAGGCAAGGAGAGCCTCCACAATTTGAGACAGTCTATCTTTGTTTGTTCAGAGCTGCCTTTCTTCCCCTTCATCTTCTTTTTTTTTATTGTACAGCAATCTTCCTCCTCAAACCCAACCTCTCCCTCTTCTCCTTCCAACTTTCTTTCCCCACTTTCTTCTTCTCTTCTCTACTTCCCCTTCCCTTCTCCTCCTCCTCCTTTCTTCCTTAATATATTTATTAAGTATAAATATATTAAGAAAAAGACTGAATTGTTAAAAAATAAAAGAGGATAAATAGGTATAAATAGTAAAGTTAGAATTTAGGGATATTTACTGAATGAAGAAGATGTTTACGTATGCAAGTATAGAAATACTGAGGTGTATTCCAAAAAATGGAAAAGCGGGGAAGACGATACTGACAAAAATTGTAATTGAGTAAAATGTATTTGACTTTGACTAATTGTATAAGATAAGAAACGACCAACGCTCTGTTCAAAAAAAGAAAAAAGAAAGATTTGGGTGAAGGTGGGGGAGGAGAAAAGAAAAAAACCAATAAAACTTGTTTTTTTTTTTAAAAAAAAATTGAGACATTCTAGAGGTCTCCTAATCATTTTGCCTGTCTTGAAGCCATATAATGTTTTCATGGTAAGAACCAGCACCTTAAAAGACCACCTGAGGGTGGGGGGGAGGGGGAGAAACATTTCTTTGTCCCAAATCTTCACTTTGATGAAGCACAGAACAGCCAAGTCAGTTGACCTGGTTTTGCATCACTGCAAAAGGTAAGATTTCTTTGTAGAAATCAATAATTCAGTAGTACTTTAACCCAAGGTAATTTATCTCCTTTGGGATCTCTCCAAATTTGGGTGATCTTCTACCTCAGCGCCTGAAACGAGAAAATTGGGGGAAATATTGGGCTTTTTTTTTTTTTTGAAAGCCATCAAGATAGAAGGTACTTTAACAGATTAACAGAGTTGGAAGGGGCCTTGGAGGTCTTCTAGTCCAACCACTTCAGACAAGTGCTTATCCAACATCTTCTTAAAAACTTCCAGTGTTGGAGCATTCACAACTTCTGCAGGCAAGCTGTTCAGAAGTTGTAAATCCTCCAACGCTGGAAGTTCACCAGTTGTTTTCTTCCTGTCCTTCTTCCATCTTTTCTTCATTCCTCCCTTCATCTCAAATCTCTTTCGGCAAAGCTTTTCGGTGGCCTGGGAAAGCCACCGGGACAGAAAGAGGCCAGAATGCTGCCACACTTGTTTTGTGAAAGGAACAACAAGCTTCACCCTAGACTAGCCATCTGTGCAATTCGGAGACCTCCGTCAGGTCCACAGACTGTGTCACGTCTTCTTCTCGGACCTTCAACCACCATCTCGGAAGGTTTTGCTTCCTGCTCTTTGCAACCAGCTGTTGAGCCGGATTCCCTTCCGCCGAGATGGACACCTTCCGTGGTTTCCACCAGGTTTAATCTTCTGGTTTTGTTCAGCTGGCGAGTCCCCATCCGAAGGTCAGCGAGAGCTCCAGAGGTGGCCCCCAGCAGCTTCCCAAAGAGGCCTTCCTTCACGGGCCACCACCTCCCCCCTCCAGCCCGCTTCCCGTCAACTCCATGAGGTCTGACACCCACAGCCACCATTTCTGTAAAGGTTGTGACCTGCTCAGTAGGTTTCACCAAGCCTGGCCTCCTCAGCAGACACATCTGTGCTGTGGGGCCTCCCCAGAGGGCAGAGGGCAGGAAGACCAGGCCTCCTCTGCTGTCCTAAATACTCAGCGTCCGGTTTGCGTTTCTGCAGCGCCTGGAAGAGCCGCTTCTCTCCGTTTCCCTTTTGCAAAAGAAAAAAGAAGAAAAAGCAGCCATGTTTTAACACCGCAGCATCCTATTTGGAAAGCCACCAGAGATCTGCAGGCCTGGATGGTCCTTCTCCGGGTCTGCCCAGATGCTCACCCCTCTGGCTTTCCTTCTCGGGCCACCGCTGGCTCGCTTGCTTCCTCCCTTGGCCAAAGGGGCTCACATACAATTAAGGCGGGATTAGCATTCCTGGCCCCAAACGCCCAGGTGGGCACACAGCTGCGCCGGGAATTTTGGAGACATCATTTGCCTTGACAGCCGAGCGAGACTGGGTGAAAGGTTAGCTTTGCACGTTGCAAGATGTCCTGGCTGAGGTTTGCTGGACCATCGGTGGAGAAGAAGTCTTGGACCATCCTAAAGAGCTCAAGGAGCCAAACCCCAAAGCCTTGAGAGTAGAAAGAGGGGTGCAAAGCCCAAGGAATTGGGGGCCAGCCAGATCCAGAACTGCAAATTTAGAGATATCCTGTCAGCTGGAAGATCCTTCCTTCCTTCCTTCCTTCCTGATAGATAGATAGATAGATAGATAGATAGATAGATAGATAGATAGATAGATATGGACATAGATAATGATAGATGATGGATAGATAGATAGATAGATAGATAGATAGATAGATAGATAGATAGATAGATAGATAGATAGATAGATAGATAGATGGTGGATAGATAGATACATTATGGCGAGAGAGAGAGAGAGATGGTGGAATGAGATAATGTTGATGAAAATAGACTAAACAAAGGAAGCAAACGTGACCTGCTTCCCATCCTATCGTAGCTCTCCTTTCTTGACGTTGGCCAAACCAGTTGAGGGGGATCCCCCTGAGGAAGCCCAACAGGTGCAGAACAAACCCTTCCCCCCTATTTCTTCCCCCTCCCAAATGAAGAGCTTGATTCCTCTACCCAGTCCAGTCTCAGGCTTCCCCAACTGGGGGCTTCCAACCAGACTGCATCGCAGTGAAGCCCCTCCTTGGCTGAGGGTCTCAGGGATACTTCTGGAGAAAGGGGCATCAGCGTTTCTGCCTCCTTTGGAGAGACCCCTCCCTGCATTTCTTGAGGTTTGGGGTAGTTGCGACCTTGGTGTCTTGAAGGTTGGTTGCCTGACATTCAGGGAAAGTGGAACATCTGTCCTGCAGGATGTCTTCAGGACCCCCCCTCCCTCCCCACCCAGGCACCCCAAATTTCAAAGGCTGGCTTTGGAATTCCTATAGAGGAAGAGGAGGGGCCCTCCTACTCAGCCACCCCTTGTCCTCCTCTCCTTTGACACTGCCTGGGTCCCTGCATCGCTCAAGGAACCACCGCATGGGGCAATTGAGCAGGCTTGGTCAGCGGTGCCCAGGTGTAGAGCAGGAGATCCCTGGTCCTCCTCCTTGGGGGAGGGGGGCTGGCTTTTATGAGCAATGCCCCCTGCAGCGGCCAAAAGGCATCATCTGGGCTTTGGTCTGAAGGGTGTAAAGCAACAGCCCTTGCAGGGCAGGTGAGGAAGTCGGAGACTGAATTCCAGGTAAAGAAAATGGCCATCATCACCATCATCCATCATCATCATCAGGCATCATCCATCATCTTCATCCATCATCATCATTTTCATGCATCATCATCTGTTATCATCATCATCCATGTTCATCATCTTCATCCATCCTCATCTTCATCCTCATCCATCAACATCCTCATCTTCATCCTCATCCATCATCTTCATCCTCATCCATCCTCATCCGTCATCATCATCTTCCTCCAGCATCATCACCTTCATCCATCATCACCTTCATTCATCATCCATTATCATCCCTCATCATCCATCTTCCCCATCCATCTTCCTCCTCCTCTTCCTCAACCATCATCCCTCCTCCTCTTCCTCCTCTTGGAGCTGCAAGGGGTCAGGGGAGGCAAGCCGACCCCCAGAGAGAGCAGCCCTTCAGATCATCCAAGGACCTCTGGAAGAAAAGGGGGCCTTATAGCTTCACAGCAGGACATGTCACTAAGTGGGTGGTCGGGGGAGGGGTCCTTTGGCCAGGTGGAGGCACCGGTGGAAACCCTGGATGACAGGGGTTTTGGGCACAGAGGACAGGGGATTCTGCAAAGTGTGTGTGTGTGTGTGTGTGAAAGAGAGGGTCTTTGAACCTGGCCCCCTCCTCCTCCTCCTCCCTCAAATTTACCCGCTCCTGCCATCCGCAGCCCGAATTAACCCTGCCCATTGTGTGCGCTGGTGGGGTGAAGGGAGAGGGAAAGGGGGGACGAGGAGCAGAGGAAATTGACCCATCTGACAAAGAGGACCCCCGACTCACTAATTGCTTCCCCTCCACCAGCCCCCTCCCTTCCTGGCCTCCGCATCTGTTGGGTGGGGTCCCACTTCCCAGACAGCCCTTCCAGGGCTCCTCTGCAAAGTCCATTCTTGGCTCCTGGCAGGATCTTCCTCTGGCTGAAAGAGACACACACCCCTTTCCCTCTCCCCCCCTCTTTTTTTCTTTCTCTCTCTCTCTCTCTCTCCCTTCCTTTTTCTTTCTCTTCTTTCTCTCTTTCTCTTTCTCGTTTTCTTTCTTTCTCTTTCTTTCCCTCTTTTTCTCTCTTTCTGTTTCTTTCCTTTTTTCTCTTTCTTTCCCTTTCTTTCTCTTTCCCTCTCTTACTTCCTTTCTCTTTCTCTTTCTCTTTCTCTTTCTCTTTCTCTTTCTCTTTCTCTTTCTCTTTCTCTTTCTTTCTTTCTTTCTTTCTTTTTCTTTCTTTCTCTCTCTCCTTCACTTTCCCACTCTTTCAGAAAACCTCCAGGGATTTTTAATGTGTACATCCGCAGTCCCCAGGGCTCATGACTGACAGATTCCTTGCCTGTGTATTTCAAACCCAGCCTTCTCTTTAAACGGAACCCAGCTTGGCGTCTCCAATATCAACCAGTTCTACCTCTGCCATGTTCATGGCATGTAGAAGGAACCCAGGATGACTCAACGGGGCGAGATCTACCACTCAGCCAGAAGGAGGGGGGGATCCTTTTTTCCTTTCCCAATTTCTCCTAATTGTAGTTCCTCGGAGCTTTTCTGCCTCCAGATAATAAACACATGTCCCCCGTCGCACATTCTCAAGATCCAGCTGACATGCCACCCAGATTATGGCATCTTGCCAGCACGGCCTGAATTCCAAATTCTTTCAAATCCTCCGTCAATGAAATCATGAAATCCAGCAGGTTCAGACAGGTTCTGGAGAACCGGTAGCAGAAACTTTGAGCAGTTCGGAGAACCATCAAATACCACCCCTGGCTGGCCCCAGAGTGGAATGGGAATGGATATTTTGCAATATCCTTCCCCCAGGAGTGGAGAGGGAATGGGGATTTTGCAGTATCCTTCCCCTGCCATGCCCACCATGCCACACCCACAGAACCGGTAGTAAAAAAATTTGGATTTCACCACTGCTAGGAACTCACCGAAAACATGGAGAAGCACCAGAAATGGTTCATGCTCCATTCCAGGTGTCTTCCTTTCCACGTTTCTTAGACCTCGGCTTTTGTCTTCCAAAAATATTGCAAATAGCCACAGGCAAATATGTCCCCTTCAAGAGAGGAATCCCAGGGTCCTAGGGCTGGAAGGGACCTCGGAGGTCTTCTAGTCCAACCCCCACACAAGGGAAGAGCCGTATACAGGTAGTCTTCGACTTACGACGACAACATTTCCATTGCTAAGCGAGACGGTTGTTAAGTGAGTTTTGACTCATTTTACAACCTTTCTTGCCACAGTTGTTAAGTGAGCCACTGAGATTCTTAAGGATAAGGATAAGAATAATTTTATTTCTATACCGCTCCTCTCCCAAAGGACTCGGGGCGGTGTACAGCCAGGTAAAAACACAAATACAAATATCACAATTTAAATTTAAAAATTATTGAAAGTATTACATTTAAGGCCAATTAACTAAAAAACCCAAAAATTTAAGAACTCCGAATTTAAAACTCAATTATGAAGCTAACCCTGCCTGACGGAAGAGCAGGGTCTTAAGAGCACAGCGGAAAACTCGGAGGTCGTCCAAGGGGATCCCATGGAGCCCCGGGGCACAGTGCCCGTCATAAATACAGGTCAGTTGCCAAGTGGCTGAATTTTGATCACGTGACCCCGGGGATGCGGTAACGGTCGTAAGTGTGAAAAACAGCCATAAGTCCCTTTTTTTCAGTGCCACCGTCACTTTTTCAACCGTCACTAAATGAACTGTTGTAAGTCAAGGACGACCTGCAGCCTTATAGAGATCATCATTCCCTGTTGACCACGATGGCAAACCATCCAGGCTAAAGTATTATCCATGTTTACGCTCTGCAGGAATCTTGGGAAAAAACCCTCGGCACAATCTCTGCTCATCCAGACAATCGCAAACTTTTCCGATGGTCCCTATCGGCCCCGCTTTTCCAGGCCCCCCTGCCCCCCACCCCCGAGCCCCCACCCCCCACGCCTGCCCAGGCAACCTGCCTATTGTGCGATGTGTCACTTGTCAAACACATTGGCCGGCCAAGGCAAGCGGGGCTGGTGAAAAGCCCAGCGGGCGGCTGCACTAGGCCACTAATTAGGGGCAGCGGCCGAGGGTTCCCAGACACACCTGCAGGGTCACGTGACTCAGGAGGAGGGGGGCAGGCGGGGGGGTTGTGGTACCGAGCGATGGACCGGACAGGGAGGGTTTTGCAAAAAGCAAACCCTGGCGTGTCACAGCGCATTTGCAGGCAGGGTTTGAGGACGTGTTTTTCAAACTTGGCAACTTGAAGGGACGAAGACTTGCGGAATTCGCCCATGCTTTGAATTGTGTGGACTTGACTTCAACTCCCAGAATCCCCCAGCCAGCATTCCTTAAACTGTGGGGACTGCAACTCCCAGAATCCCCCTAGCCACCATGCCTTAAACTGTGGGGACTTCAACTCCCAGAATCCCCCAGCCAGCAGGCTTTCAGATGGGTGGACTGCAACTCCCAGAATCTCCCAGCCAGCATGCCTTCAGATGGGTGGACTACAAAGCTCCCAAAGTCTGACAGACAGCCATTCCTTAAACTGTGGGGACTGCAACTCCCAGAATCCCCCAGCCAGCAGGCTTTCAGATGGGAGGACTACAACTCCCAGAACCCCACAGCTACCATGCCTTAAACTGTGGGGACTTCAACTCCCAGAATCCCACAGCCAAAAATGCTTTCAGATGGGAGGACTACAACTCCCAGAACCCCTCAGCCAGCATGCCTTAAACTGTGGGGACTAGAACTCCCAGAATTTGAGGTGCCTTTGAGCAGCCGAGAGGTGGAAAGGAGGGGCCTCCTGCCATCCTTCCTCCCAGTCGGAAACTCCACTATTTGCTGATGTGTCCGTTAATAACAAAACCCGGGGAGGCTTTGCAGTCGCTCCAGCCGGCTGGTTCTTGCTTCAGCCGCTCGATCCCGGCTGCGGGACCCGTTCAAGGTCACGGGAATCTCTGGATGACGGTAAGGGATCCCGTGAGGAAGGAAGCTTCAGGAAACCAGGAGGGCATTTTAGCAAGGAGTTTATTTTGATACCCTGTGGCTTATCATACACGGGCTTCCAAGGCATAGTAACATGGCACTCAAATTAAATACACAGTCAAACATGAATGTTAAAAAGATCTATACAGCGAGTCCTCAAACTTACAACGGTTCATTTAGTGACCATTCAAAGCTACAACGGCAAAACGGGAAAAAGTGACTTGGGATCATTTCCCACACTTACGACCGTTACGGCATCCCCGTGGACACATCATTAAAATTCGGACGGATGGCAACTGAGTCATATTTATGACGGTCGCAGCGTCCCGGGATCACGTGATCCCCTTTCCCGACCTTCCGACAAGCCAAGTCGACGGGGAAAGCCAGACTCACTTAGTGACCTAAGTGTGTCTAAGTTATCAACGGCAGCGATTCGCTTAACAACGGTGGCAAGGAAGGTGGTAAAATGGGTCAAAACTCACTTAACGAATGTCTCACTTAGCAACAGAAATTTCGGGCTCCATTGTGGTCATAAGTCGAGGACCCCTTGTATTCAGATACCCACGTCTTGGCCAGCTAACCAGTGAAGGGCTGCATAAAAATATCTATAAAAAAATAAATCAGAAACTGGACCGATATATTCCTTCAGCTGACAGCCGGTCACGATGTCATCTACAGTTTGACGTGGGACTCCCTCCGGTCCCACTGAGGGGGAGATACTATGCCCCATTTATACAGGTACTCCTCGACTTACGACCACAATTGTTAAGTGAATCCGCCTTCCCCGTTGACTTGACTGGTCAGAAGGTCGCGTGACCTTGGGACACTGCGACCGTCATAAGTATGAACCAGTGGCCAAGCGTCTGGATTTTGATCACCTGACTATGGGGAGGCTGCAACGGTCGTAAGCGTGAAACATGATCGTAAGTCAATTTTTTCCAGGGCCGTTGTCACTTTGAAAAGGTCACTAAAGGAACGGTTGTAAGTCAGGGACTAGCTGTAATTCAAAACCTGGCACCTTTTGGGTGGGAGTTGAAGTCAACTTTGAAAAAAGTTGTCCTGGAACAGGGGTCTCCAACCTTGGCAACCTTAAGACTTGTGGACTTCAACTCCCAGAATTCCTCAGCCAGCAAGTCTTCAAGTTGCCAACTGGACTGGAAGACCTCCAAGGGCCCCCTCCGCCTCTGTTATTCTTTTTCAGTCTCCAGGGCCCATGCTTCTCAGCCACCAGAGATAATAAGACCCATAATCCACCGACCTCTGGAATAATCAGCTTCCCCCTCTCTAGGAAATTCCCAACGGGCAGGAAACACATCAGGGAAACAAGGAAGCAATGTCCATCTTGCAAATCAGCCAAGCTTTCAGCCTTGCCGCTGGGACATCTGACCATGCGCGAATGCCACCTCGATTTGAACCCGGGTCTTTTCTCTCACTCAAGCAAACAAACTTTCTCACAGCCTAAAAATGAGAGCCTTCGCCCCGTTGCATTGTTCCCTCACAATCACACACCACAAAATACACTCACTCAGCCTGGGATGAGTGATGTAGTTCCGAGTCACGGCTTGGAAATGTTCCTTGACCCCATCTGGAGCTCCTGGCAAACCCCGGATTCCGACATCCACCTTGGTAGCCATGTTCCTTCAAACAAACAATGCTGGTTTGCAGGAAAGCAAGCCAGCCTCCAGCCGTTTGCAGGGTTTTATACCAGATCCAAGAGGCCGGCAGGACAACTCTGCCCTGCCCTGGGTGTGTTGCGTTTGCACACAGCAAAATCTGTTTGCTGTAAACTTGGAGGCAGCTGCAAAGCTGGTCAGCAGGTTGGAAAGTTCCTGCCTCACCTGTTCTAAGCAGGTTGTCCCAACAATGCTGGGATTTCTCTTTGCTGCAAATTCATTACAGCTTTCCGCCCTTCTTTTCCTGCTGTGCAAATGCCTTTCGGAAATTGGGATTATTATTATTTTTTTTTGCCAGGTTTTGCAAAAATCCTTGAGCAAGGAGACTCTTGGAGAAAGGCACTAAAGCCATCGGAGGTGAAGTCCTATTAACTTTTTCAAACTTGGCTGCTTTTAGATAGGTGGACTTCAACTCCCAGAATTCCCCTGCCGGCCATGCTCCCAATTCTGGGAGTTGAAGTCCATCTATCTTGAAAGTGGCAGAAATCCTTGACCAAGGAGAAGGATTAAAGCCACCGGAGGTGAACCCCTTCTCCTGTTATTAACTCCCTTTTTTTCAAAGTTGGCCGCTTTCAGGTAGGTGGACTTTAACTCCCAGAATTCCTCTGACAGCCGTGCTGGAAGGGAATTCTGGGAGTTGCAGTCCAGCTGTCTTAAAGTGGCACAAATCCTTGACCAAGGAGATTCTTTGAAAAGGACATTGAAACTGGGCCTTGGTAGTACAGTGGTCTAAAGCACCTTGTTATTAACACAGCTGCCTGCAATTACTGCAGGTTCGAATCTCACCAGGCTCAAGGTTGACTCAGCCTTCCATCCTTTCTAAGGTAGGTAAATTGAGGACTCAGTTTGTGGGGGCAATAAGCTGACTTTGTATAAATATACAAAAGGATGAAGGCTATTGCTTAACGCAGTGTAAGCCGCCCTGAGTCTCCGGAGAAGGGCGGCATATAAATCAAATTTTTTTAAAAAACAAAAAAAACTAGGTTTAACAGTGATAGTTTTGCCCGGTGGCTGGCAGGGGAATTCTGGGAGTCTGGGAAGAAGTCCAGCCGTCTTAAAGTTGCCAAGTTTGAGAAAGACTGCTGTAGATGACAATGGTGCTAAAGCAGAGGTTTTTAATTGTTGGATGGAGGGAAGGCTTGCACTTAATTTTTCTGGTGGTGGGGAGGAGAGAAAATAGTTATAAACTGACACGGCTGCATTCTGCTGTCTCCTTTTCTGAAGTTTGGGTCTTTTCGTTAAGAGAGACGTACTAAAGACCTTTGCTCTTTTCAAATGCATGTTTTGACAGGGTCTAAAGTTTAGGAGGAAGTAGTGGATTGTATAAATATGATTGTGCAACCAAAGCTAAAATTCACAGAGGATAATATTGTCTTGAACGATGGACGTATGGCCAGATATCGAAGCTTCAGCACCGGAATGAATAAATAAATATACGGCTTTTTCACTCAGTGGATTGAAAATCTGATGGCCCTCCCCAACAATGAGTGGCTTGTGTACAGGTAATCCTCAACATACGGCCACAATTGAGCCCCACATTGCTGTTGCTAAGCGGGACGGTTGTGAAGTGAGTTTTGCCCCATTTTACGACCTGTCTGGCCACAATTGTGAAGCAAATCCCTGCCATTGTTAAGCAACACAATTGTTAAATGAATCTTGACTTTGCTTTGTCAGAAAGTCACAAAAAAAGTAATCGCGTGACACCTCCCGCCCCCTGAGATGCTGTGACCGTCATAAGTACGAGCCGGTTGCCAAATGTCCAAATTTTTATCATGGAAAAACAGCTGTCACTTTTTTTCAGTGCCATTGTAACTTTGAATGGTTGCTAAACGAACTTGTTGTAAGTCGAGGACTACCTGTATAGAGGTAGACTTTGTACAAGTGGTTCTCAACTTATGAATGCTCACTTAGTGACCCTTTGAAGCAATGGTGGACCCCTCCCCAAAAAGGCCTTGAGAAAAGGCTACTTCAGTGTCCGGCAATGACCTGACTGTAATTTAGGGCAGGGGTCTCCAACCTTGGAAACTTTAAGACCTGTGGACTTCAACTCCCAGAATTCCTCAGCCAGCAAAGCTGGGAGTTGAAGTCCACAAGTCTTAAAGTTTCCAAGGTTGGAGACCCCTGATTTAGGATGTTTTTAGCAAAAAAAAACAAAAAAACAGTATTTACATCTGGTTTTTGGCAGAAATGCCCCATAATGAACAATTTAACAACGGTAGCATTCATTTAACAACCAGCACCCACCCACCCCAAAAAAGATCACAAATCTGGTTGTCCCCATGACGACTCGTTGTTGATTAAAAAGCAATAAGGATCATTAAATAAGTTTGGTTCTTTCATTGCTTTAGAAAATAGGTTTATGTTTTCTTCAAAGCAGGTTTCACACCTTTTCTCCTCAAGTGCGTAGGAAAAGTGGATTGCCAAGCTTTAAGCAATTGTGGAAAATGTTTGGAGGGGGACAAAAGTTTTGTGTGTGTCTCTCTCTTGTGTTAGATTATCCACCTGTGATGAATACATCATGCTAAAATTTGAAGTCAGCACCTCGATCTCAAGACACCCAAGGTCAAACAGGGATAAAGGGGACCCTCTCCCTTTCCCCCCCCACCGGTGTTGAGAGATATTCATTCATTCATTCATTAATTCATTCATTAATTCATTCATTCCATTTCCACAACCCATTTCAATGAATGACTCTGACAGTTCCAACCCTGAGGATGGCAGGCAGTTGGCTGTGCCCTCTGGATCCTTCCTGGATGATCAGTGAGAAGGTGGTTTCTTCCCTGGCTTTGCAGCCCTCCTCCTTCAGCCCATCATCCCCAGCCGGAGGGGGACAGCGGCAAGAGCTCCGGGCAGTGAGAACAAGTTCTGGGACTCTGACTAGGACTCTCACCTGGAGGGAGGGGGAGGGAGGAAAGGAGGAAGGAATGGAAGGCAGGAAGGAGGGAGGGAGAAAGGGAAGGAAGGGAAGGAGCAAGAAAACAAGAAGGGAGGGAGGGGAGGGAGGGAAGGAAGGAGAAAGGGAAGGAAATGAAAGAAAAGGGAGAGAGGAAAGGAAAAGAAGCAAGGAGAGGGAGGGAGGAAGCAATGCAGGAGCTGGAGAGGAAAGAAGGAAGGAGGGAAAGGAAGGAAGGGGAGGGAAGGGAAGAAAGAAGGAAGGAAGGAAGGAGCCCTGGGAGGAAGAGAGGGAGGGGATGCTAAGGTAATGACCATCATTTCAGAGCTCCCGCATCTCCCTTAAACTTTCTGGCCAATTCTGTCCCGACAGCCGATTCCTTCCTGCAGCCCCTTCGCGGGCTGAGCCCCCCGACCCCTTTCTCACCGGCTCAAAGGCGCCTCTGTCCCCTCCCCAGCCCCCACTCGCGTCTCTCTGGCTTGGTGACGCCACGGAAGGAAGACCCCCACGCCCCCCCCCCAGCTCGTGCCCAAGCCCTCCCCCGCCCCCCCCCAGTCACAGCAGGGAGCCGGCTTTGGCAGGAGCGGTGGTTTTAATATTTCCGTGCAAGGGTCCCACTGCCACTGCCACGCCCACCGGGGCCGGGGGAGGTCGGTGGTGTCGGCTGCTCCCAGCCGGTGCGGGGGCCGGAGAGGCGTTCAGGGGCTGGCGGGCTCCTTGTGGCGGCGCGGCGGGCTGTCCCTCCTCCCGAGGCGCGCGTAGGGCTCGAAGGCGGAGGGCCGTTGGCGGAGGCTGCCCGCGAGGGGCGCGGCGAAGCAGAGCGGGAGCGGGGCCCGGGGACTCTCCGCCTCCGCCCTGGGCAGCCCCGGGGAAGGAGCGGGCGCGGCCGGCGGGAGCAGCGCGGGGGGCGCCGGCACGGAGAGGAGCCTCCCCTGCTCCAGCAGCCTCAGCAGGTTGCAGGTGGCGAAGGCCTCCGAGGGGGCCGCCGGGCCGCCGCGCTTCTCCGCCTCGCGGCTCTGCTCCTTCTTCTGCTTGGTGCGCCGGTTCTGGAACCACACCTTCACCTGCGGGGGGAGGAGGAGGGAGGAGGGGTCAGCAGCGCCCACACCCCGAGCCCGACACTTCGCCACCTCGGCCGCTTGAAGGTGGGCGGACTTCAACTCCCTGTTCCTCAGCCGCCGGGAGGGAGGGCAAGAGAAGGGGAGGGAAGGGAGGAAGGAAGCAAGGAGAGGGAGGGAGGAGGGAAGGAAGGAAGCAAGGAGAGGAGGGAGGAGGGAAGGAAGGAAGGAAGGAGAGGGAGGGAGGACGGAAGGAAGGAAGGAAGGAGAAAGGGAAGGGAGGGAGGGAGGAAGGAAGGAAGGAAGGAGAAAGGGAAGGGAGGGAGGAAGAAGGAAGGAGGAAGGAAGGAAGGAAGGAGAGGGAGGGCAAGAGAAGGTGAGGGAAGAGGAGGAAGGAAGCAAGGAGAGGGAGGGAGGAGGGAAGGGAGGAAGGAAAGATGAAAATGAAGGAAGAAAGGAGAGGGAGGGAGAAGGAAGGAAGAGGGAAGGGAGGGAGGGAGAAAGGATGAAAATGAAGGAATGAAGGAAGGAGAGGGAGGGAGGAGGGAGGAAGGAGAGGGAACAGAGGGAGGGAGGGCAAGAGGAAGGGAAGGGAAGGGAGGAAGGAAGCAAGGAGAGGGAGGGAGGGAGGGAGAGGGAGTAGAGGGAAAGAAGGGAGGGAGGGAGAAAGGATGAAAATGAAAGAAGGAAGGAAGGAAGGAGGGAAGGAAGGAAGAGGGAAGGGAAGGGAAGGGAGGAAGGAAGCAAGGAGAGGGAGGGAGGGAGGGAGAAAGGATGAAAATGAAGGAAGGAAGCAAGCAAGGAGAGGGAGGGAGGGAGGAAGGAAGGATGAAAAGGAAGGAAGGAAGGAGAGGGAGGGAGGGAGGAGAAGCAAGGAGAGGGAGGGAGGGAGGGAAGGGAGGAGAGGGAAAGAAGGGAGGGAGGGAGAAAGGATGAAAATGAAAGAAGGAAGGAAGGAAGGAGGGAAGGAAGGAAGAGGGAAGGGAAGGGAAGGGAGGAAGGAAGCAAGGAGAGGGAGGGAGGAAGGAGAGAGGGAGGGAGGAAGGAAGGAAGGATGAAAATGAAAGAAGGAAGGAAGGAAGGAGGGAAGGAAGGAAGAGGGAAGGGAAGGGAAGGGAGGAAGGAAGCAAGGAGGGGAGGGAGGAGGGAAGGGAGAGAGGGAGGGAGAAAGGATGAAAAATGAAGGAAGGAAGGAAGGAGAGGGGAGGGAGAAGGGAGGAGAGGGAAGGGAGGAAGGAAGCAAGGAGAGGGAGGGGAGGACGGAAGGAAGGAAGGAGAGGGAAGGGAGGGAGGGAGGAAGGATGAAAATGAAGGAAGGAAGGAGCAAGGAGAGGGAGGGAGGAGGGAAGGAAGGAGAGGGAAGGGAGGAAGGAAGGATGAAAAGGAAGGAAGAAAGGAGAGGGGAGGGAGAAGGAAGGAGAGGGAAGGGAGGGAGGAAGGATGAAAATGAAGGAAGGAAGGAAGCAAGGAGAGGGAGGGAGGAGGGAAGGAAGGAGAGGGAACAGAGGGAGGGAGAAAGGATGAAAATGAAGGAAGCAAGGAGAGGGAGGGAGAAGGAAGGAGACAGAAGGGAGGGAGGAAGGAAGGAAGGAAGGATGAAAAGGAAGGAAGGAAGGAGAGGGAGGGAGGGAGGGAAGAAGGTTGTTTTCTAGATGAACCAAGCACTGATCTGTGTTGCAGGGAGATTATCTTGGCCGAGATAACAAGAGGGATTGCCCTGGGCAAAAGGGACTGAAACCTTTTAAAGTCCAGAATGTGATAGTATTCTGAGGAGGGAGAGGGAGAGGAGAAGAGGAAGAGGAGGGGGTTGGAGGAGGAGGAGGAGGAGGAGGAGGAGGAGGAGGAGGAGGAGGAGGAGGAGGAGGAGGAGGAGGAGGAGGAGGAAAAGGAAATAATATGAAGAATAGTGGTAGTAGCCCAGCAGAATCTCTTCCTCTGGCCAGCCTGAATGAAAATCGCTTTGGCCTTTTGGTGGCCCTGATTTGCCTGCTCTGGCCTACCTGGTGGGGCTGGCCGTTCAGTGATACAATCTTCCCTGATTGGGATTTATCAGGCTAAAAATAGGTCCCGGATGACACCAATCCATGGGGCTCAGGGAGGATTGTGAGCCCTTCCCAGAAAGGGGAGAGAGACGCCAGAGAGGTTGCAGGACCTAGTCAGGGAGGGGGGTTTGTGTGTAATGGACAGTTTCTCTGCTCAACCCTGCCCAGTTGCTGGAGGTGGGAGCATCTTTTGACCCACCCCCTCCCCTTTGACGGAGCTGCATCAATCCGGAGTCTTCCCATAGGCCTTGCTGGACTGGTCTGCTCCAGGCTCCTGCCCAGGCTCCTGTCAATCAAGGCACCTGGTGGGGAGGGAGGGAAATGTCCAGGATGCTGATGCTCCAGAGACTGACTCTCTCTCTGTGTCCCACAAATACCCTTCTGAGAAAGTGAGGAGGAAGGGGGCAAAAATTGCCAATTTAAAACAGGAAAGAGGGTAATGTTCCAGAATGCAAAGGATTAGCATAGTGCTGAACATGGTATATACCTTCCTTCCTTCCTTCCTTCCTTCCTTCCTCCCTCCCCACTCTCTCTCTCTCTCTCTCTCTTTCTCTTTCTTATTTATTTATTTATTTATGTATTTATTTATGTATTTATTTATGTATGTATTTAATTTATATTGCCGCCTATTTGCCCATGGTGACTCAAGGTGGCTTATAAAATATAAAATCTCATTTTAAAAAATAAAACTAATAAAAAGAATCAAATAAATTAATATAACATAATAAAATTACCCCGCCCCAGTGACAGCAGATCACATGAGCCATTTAATGGGCTCCATCCTGCTGTGGGCTCCCCAGGCCCACTGGCAAAATCACAACTTCAGCACCTTCTGGAAGAGTATTAGAGTGGGAGCCATTCTAATCTCGGGGGGAATGACATTCCAGAGAGAGGGAGCCACCACGGAGAAGGCCCTTCCTTCCTTTCTTCCTTTCCCTCCCTCCCCCTTCCTCCCTCTTCCTTCTTTCCTTCTTTCCTTCTTTCTTTTTCTTTCTTTTTTTTCTCTTTCTTTCTTTCTTTCTTTCTCTTTCTTTCTTTCTTTCTTTCTTTCTTTCCTCCAGTTCCCAGCAGCTTCCTTGTAAGACTTCCTACTCCTCTCTTTCTGTCTGTCATGGCAGCTGGTGCCAACATTGCCAAGTTTCTTGGGCTCCCGAGCTTTTGTTAACTGGGCTGGTTGGCTTGCTGGCCTCCACTCCCTCCCTCCTGTTCTTTTCCTTCTCTCCTTGATTAATTTTCATCTGTTGCTTCTTGTCCTGTTTTCAGATGTTTTGGAAGACAGGTTGACCCCCTTCCTCCTCTCTGTGGCTGCCCCTCAAATCTTGGAAGGCTGCTATCCTGTCTCCCCTGGTCCTTCTCTTCCCTAGACTAGCCAGGCCCAGTTCCTGCAACCGTTCATCGTATGTTTTAGCCTCCAGTCCAGTTCAAGGCCACCTGTGTGCCTCCACAGAGCGATCCTTTACCTGTGGTTTTGTCCCCCTGGGATGCTGGAGCAGAGCCCTGAGCAGCTCAGGTGACTTCTGGGCTTCAGGAAATGCCCTGCTGAGCCCGTCCTTGGAGGAAGATCCGGGAAGGGGGTGCCTGCAGGGGTGGGTAGGAAATGCCCTTTCGGCCTTTGGCTAAGTCTCCCCTGCCCAGCTGGGCTCAGCAGGAACGTGAACCTGTGGCAGCTGGCTGGATTTGCCTCTCAGGTCCTGGCCCCTGACACGGCGGGTTAACTACGGTGCTGGCATCTTCCTTCCAAGGTCGCCGCCTGCTCTCGCCCAGGAGATCGGGGAGGGGGCAGAGAAGAGGGTCCCCAAGAGGAACAGCAGTCGGAAAGACACGCCTGCCTGGCAAATAATGATGGAGTGATAATACAGGCAAGCAGGCCAAATCCAAATTTCTGTTGCTAAGTGAGACAGCTGCTAAGCGAGTTTTGCCCCATTCCCAACCGAGCTTCTTAGAGGAGAAGCAAAACCTTTTCAAGGAAAAAAAACAGCCAAGGGAGTCCAGTTGCCTTTCGAAGAAACCGTGATGACCCTGGACGATGGAGAGTCTCCACAGAGAGATCTGTTCTGATTGGTTTCCAGCAGCCATTAGAAGGTCCAGCCAGGGTCATTGAGAGAGCCACAAATTGTGCGCCGTGCAAACAGACGTTGCAGGCTGCCTACACCTCCTGAGTGAACCTACCAGCCTCAGATGGAACGGATGATGTTGCAAAAGGCTGGACTTTCTTGGGGTTTTTTTCTCCTTTGAAGTCCACATTCTGGCCAGAGAGGGCTGCTGGTTTGAAAGAGGGGTCAAAGAGGCCATGTGGGTTAAAATGGAGCAGCCCTCTCTCAACCGTGGGGGAGGGATACGACACCCCCTCCCCATCTCCTGTTCACAGCGCAGCCCTTTCGGCAGTTCCAAGAAGGCTCCGCGGGCATCTGAGGGACCGTCTCTTGCGGTCACATCTTCCCAACCCTCTAGAGCAGGGAGGCAAGGCATGTTGCAGATCCCGTCTGCTAAAGAGATCCATCTGGCGGGATCCAGAAGAAGGGCCTTCTCCGTGGTGGCTCCCTCCCTCTGGAAGGTCGTTCCCCCCAGAGATTAGAACGGCCCCCACCCCAACCCTCTTCTGGATGGCCCTGAAGACCTGGCTCTGTCCGCGGGCCCGGGATGGAGGCCATTAAGTGGCTCCTCTGATCTGCTGTCACTGGGGTGAGGTGGGGATTATTTTATTATATTATACTATATTAATTGGTTTGATTCTTTTTATTAGTTTTATTGTTTTAAATGAGATTTTATATTCTGTGAGCCGCCTTGCGTCCCCATGGGCGAATAGGCGGCAATATAAATTTAATAAATAAATAAATAAATTTGCACTCCGATTCAGGGGATTCTGAATCAAGGGCTCTCAGAGAGAGGACTAACAACCAGAGGACTGCAAGGAATGTAAATCCTTCCATTCCCCACCATTCAGTCAGAACTGAAGAAGCTTCCTGGATGAGAAGCAAAACATTTTAAAGCAAAAAAACCCCAAGAAAGTCCAGTTGCCTTTTGGGAAAAAATCACATTTGGGATAATCCCTGAGGTCCATTCCTTCTTGCCCTCTGAAACTGCCCTGATCATTCTAGACCATCAGGTCTTCTTCAGAGCACAAAAGGACAAAAAGTGCTGAAGCCACCAGAGATGCAAGCTGTGGAAGCCCAAGGGATGTTATGGCCGAGTGTCCCCCCCCCTCCCCCTCTCCCCTCTCCCTCTGTCCCACCCCCACCCTCTCTGTTCCCCTTTCCCTCCCTCTCTCTCTCTCTCTCTCTCTCCTTTCTCTCCCTCTCCCCTCTCCTCTCTCTCTTTCTCTCTCTTCCTCCTCCTCCCTCTGTCTCTCTCTCTCTCCTCTCTCCTCCCTCCACCTTTCTTCCCTCCCTCCCTCTCTCTGTCCCTCCCTCTTTCTCTCTCCCTCTCTCTGTCCCACTTCCCCCCCTTTCTGTCCCTCTTTCTCTCTCCCTCCTTCTCTCTGTCCCTCCCCCTCTTTCTTTCTCCCTCCCTCTCCCCTCCCTCTCTCCCTCCCTCCCCCTCCCTCTTTCTTTCTCTCTCCCTCCCTCTCCCCTATCTCTCCCTCTCCCTCTTTCTTTCCCTCTCCCTCCCTTTCTTCTCCCTCCCCCTCCCTCTCTGTCCCTCCCTCTCTCTCCTTCTTTCTCCCTCTCCCCTCTCTCTCTCCCTCCACCCCTTTCTCCCCTCCCCTCCCTCTCTCTGTCCCTCCCTCTTTCTCTCTCTCCCTCTCTGTCCCTCTTCCTCCCCCTCTCCATCCCTCTTTCTCTCTCCCTCCCTCTCTGTCCCTTTCTCTCTCTCCTTCTCTCTCCCTCTCCCCTCCCTCTCCCTCTCTCTCCTCCCTCCACCCCTTTCTCCCCTCCCTCCCTCTCTCTGTCCCTCTCTCTCCCCCTCTCTCTTTCTCCCTCCCTCCCTCCCTCCCTCTCTTACCTGGGTCTCCGAAAGGTTGAGCTGCCTGGCTAATTCTGTCCTTTCTCTGCCCACGACATAGTGGCAGCGCTGGAATTCCAGCTCCAGCCGATACAGCTGTTCTGCGGTGAAGGAGGTGCGGGTCCTCTTGGGCCGGTCCAGATCCAGGCCTTTGGGAAGGACGATCTCCCGGATGGTCCCTTTCGCATCTGGAGGAACCAACAAAGACAGACGCGTCACTCTTCCCCTTCACAGCTTCCCTGGGCCTGTGACGGTAAAGCCAAGAAATAACGGGGCCCAATCCAACGCAGAAGATTCTGAAAATTAGCCTAAAATGGATATTTTTCCTCTTAGGATTACAGGCAATCCTCCAGCCCAAATTTTCTGTTGTTAAGTGAGACATTTGTTAAGTGAGTTTTGCCCCTTTCCTTTTGCGGCCTTCCTTGCCACTGTTGTTAAGTGAATCACTGCAGTGGATAAGTTGGTAACACGGTTGCTAAGTGAGTCTGGCTTCCCCCTCACAAAAAGGGATCACATGACCCTGGGATACTGCGACCGTCATAAATACGAACCAGTTGCCAGGCGGCTGAATTTTGATCACGTGACCGTGGGGGGGGATGCTGGGGAGAACGGTCACTAAATGAACTGTTGTAACTCGAGGACCCCTGTACTGGAAAGGAGCTTGGGGAAAAAAATCTGGAGCTTTGATATTGCATATATGCTGACTGCAGCGAGAATTCTTTACGGGCAAAAATGGAAAGAGACGTCCATTCCCACAATGGAAGAACGGTGGGAAAAGGGATGGGAAAATTAATGATTTTAATCAGCGAGTTAAAATAATCCAGGTTTGTTTCTGCTTGGATACCACTGCTAGACTTTATATGTATATGAAATCTTGACTTTGGGGTTTGCTGATTAAATTTGTGGGTTAGAAACGTCGCATTTACTGAATAATGGGGGGGGAGGGGAAGGGAGAGAGAAATCTGCGCCCCGCCTTCGCCCAAAGAGACCCCTGCTGGCAGGAAGAGGGCACTGCATGCTCGGTGGCAAAAGCCATTCCTGAAGAATGCAATTTTAGCGACCTGACGCTTCTAAAAAATGTGTGAAAAATGAAAAAACCATGCCAGGAAAGCTGCAGGGGCCTTTCGAGGCAATTCCCAGGAGTCAAAACTGACTCAAAGGCACATTCACACATGCACACACAGACATTCAGAGAGGGGTCCGATTTGCTCCTTTTCCCAAACATCCAGATATCTTAGATCGCAGCTGCCATTATTTCCCAATCACCACCTTGTGCACCGACTCACTTGAAATCTCCTTAGATACACAAACCCCCTTTACCTTACATTATTAGCTTTTGGCAATGCATGCCACCCCTTTGGTACAGGTGCCCAGCTTCTGCGTAAATTGCCGTGCATCAAAACAGAAACAAACCTGTTAATACACTCCAATTAACCTGGATGCTCAATTAGCCTGGTTTTAATCGTCCAGCCGAGCGTCTCTCCTTCTCCTCTGTTTGAAACGTCTACCCCAAAAGGGGAGACTGATCAGTACAAGGCAAATACAAATACACGGTGCGTGAGAGGGGCAGTGTGGCCGCAGAGCTTTGAAAAAACAAAATCACACACACATAAAGGAACACCAAACTTGCAGACATTTCTTGCAGACATTTCATGACCAAACTAGCTAAGATTATCAGTACTAGAAGGGAGTGAGGTTTGCTGAGAATAGGAAGAGGAGAAGGAGGGGGGTGTCCTTGGTGCTACCTAAGCTTGGCGGCTTTCTTGCAGACATTTCATGACCAAACTAGGTAAGATTATCAGTGCCTAAGGGGGAGTGGGGTTTGTGGAGAGGAGGACGGGGAGGGGAAGGAGGAGGACAATGACTGTTGGGTCCTTGGTGCTCTCTAAGCTTGGTGGCTTTCTTGCAGACGTTTCATGACCCAACTAGGTAACACCATCAGTGCTGGAAGGGAGTGGTTGTGTGTGTGTGTCTGTGTGTGGAGAGGAGAGGAAGAGGAGGTGGGGCAAGAGGAGGGGGAGGAGGAGAACTGTGGGGTCCTTGGTGCTCTCTAAGCTTGGTGGTTTTCTTGTATACATTTCACTATCAAACTAGGTAAGATTATCAGTGCTAGAAGGGAGTGAGGTTTGCGAACAGAAGGAGGACGACGAGGAGGAGGAGAAGGACGATGACTGTGGGGTCTTTGGTGCTCTCTAAGCTTGGTGGCTTTCTTGCAGACGTTTCATGACCAAACTAGGGAACATCATCCAAGCTATCACGATAAATATGGGCTGCAAGAAAGGCCAACTAGAGGCTGTGAGAGGAACGTAGCCTTTCTTTGTCATGGAGTAATTTGGCTGCACTGCGACACGAAGATGAGAAGTAGTCCTTTCTGTGGACAGAAGTCCCATCCACCAAAGGAAAGGGTCTTCTTCTAAGCAGCTTCTCCAAGCCTCCTGGAAGATTTGCGGGGCAAAATCAGCAGTTCCAAAGTGAAGATGAGGCTTCCTTCCGACCCACACGGTCTGCTCCCGCTGAATTCAGCTGGGCTTCTCCCCCTAAGCAGTCCAGAGGGCGAGGTTGGGGGGTCGTGTTACACAGGAAAATCCACCCTCTAATCCCGGCTTAATTATGGAAGCTCCTTGGCTTGTCCTTGCAGCCGAAGGGGGTTTCAATCAATCAATCAATCTTCTATCAATCAGAATAGAGCTGGAAGGGACCTTGAGGTCTTCTAGTCCAACCCCACCCCCACCCCCCACTCAAACAGGAGACCCTATTCCATTCCAGACAAATGGTTGGCTCCTTCATTTTCTGAACGAAAATCAAATTTAAAACTCTGTTCTTCCTTCCCAGCCAGCTGAAATCCCAATTCCTTTCACTGGGCTACAAAGAATTTTTTTTTTTAAAAAAATGTACGTTTTCAAAATTGGGCTTTTTAAAAATTACCAAATAAACACCACCAGCAATATTGAATAAATTACCAGGACTACGAACCAATTTGGCCATTGAGCACTGAAATCTAGATTTAATAAATCAAACCATAATAAAAAAAACAGCCGAAAGAACAAACAGATCCTGCGCCTTGTAATTTTTCCAGCTGAAAATTGCCAGCAGTGCTGGACCCTGCCTTTTTGCAGGCTGGAAATGTATTTGCTTAGTTTTACAAAAGATCCCAGCATTATGAGTCCAGATTGTTCATCAGTTGTTGCTGTTGTTTAGGAAGAATGAACTATTGTCCTCGGTCTTCCCTGGATGAGAAATCATAATTTCCCATATCTTACGACTACCAAGCTGCATTTTTAATGAAATAATAAAGAAATAATGGAAGCAAGCAAGGTTGAGCTGCCTTGAAGCAAGCAGACAAATAAAAACGATACATGCAAAAATCAAGGTGTTTTGGTCCTTTTATCATTTTGACTCCAATTTGAATAAATGCCTCAGTCTTATATGAATTTATTGCTGAAAAAGGTCAAAATTTAACAATAAAAAAACCTACAGACCAATTTCATCCTTCAACAACCATGATAAGCCTTTTACTGCCAGATTGGCTGAAAGATTGAAGAAGGTTTTGCAAATTTTTATTCATGAAGATCATTTTGGATTTTTGCTGAAAAGGTAGCTAAAGAATGTCTGGATGTTATTGAATATTTACAATAAGAACAACATTTACCTGAAAAACAAGCAACGTTAATATTTTTGGATGCGGAGAAATATTTTGACAATTTGAATTTTTCTCCATGTGTAAAGTTTTGGAAAAAACGAACTTCTCTAGATATGGAGAATTTTACTCAAGCAATTAAAGTGGTATATAAGTTGAATAAATAAATTTTAAAAAATGAAATAAGTTGGTTTGTACATCTCGGCAGCCTGATATTATTGTTAATGGAGAATTCACCAAGCTTTGTGCGCTTCAAAAGGGTACAACACAAGGATATCTTTTTTTTTTAGTTTGGAAGTTTTGACTAGAGACGTTAGATGGGATGAGGAAAAATTGGGTTTGAATATTAAAAATGAAACGTATAAATAAAGAGTCTTTGCAACTATTTAGTTTTGATTTTACAAGACCCACAAAATGGGATAATATTTAATGAAGAAGCTGAAGCTTTGGCTGGTTTTAAGATAAATAAACAAAATTAAAAACTCTTGGTTAAGAATAGGACTGTACAGGATCAGTAAATACGGATGAGAAACTCAGATTTTAAAGTGGAGGGGAAAAAGGGAAATACCACGGAGTTATATCAACTAATACAAATTCTAAGTTATTAAAAAAAAATTAAAATTATGAAAGAGAACAATTATGGGACTGGAAATATTTTTAAAAAGTGTTAAAGTTGTAATTACGACTTTCTTTGCCAGGTAGAATTTTTGTAATCAAGATGAATGTTTTACCTAAGATCTTGTTTTTATTCCTGACATTACCAATATCCGATTATGGGTGTTTTCCTTAAACGATGGCAGAAAGATATTTCTAAGTTAAAAGGCAAGGGGAAAAAACCCGAGAATTAAATATAAGTGTTGCAGGATGCTAAAGATTTAAAATTGTATTTTGAGTCTTGCTGTTTTGTTTGGACGGAGGATGAGTGAGCTTGAACAATAAGAGGTTTTAAATTTGGAGTGCCATGATTTGAGATTTGAGAGGCACACCTATTTGTGACATGATTATTTCATTGTTTTATTTAGTGTATGATATCTACAGAGAACATGCAATCACTGATATAAAACGATAAAAAAACACATTATACATACTGCACAAAGATGTAGACTAATAGAGCATCAGCAGTGTGTATGAGTGCATTGTATGTATGTATGTATACACAGTCTAAATATATTTATTTTCTGATGCTCTATTTAAACAAGTGTGTGTATGTAAATATCATGTATTTATACCTAAATAGTACAATATACGATCAAATATTAAATTAAGGTGGTAGTCTGATAAAGCCAAAGGGAGTGCAAATTTTAAGAATTGTTATGTTATGCCATGCTAAGAGTTTAGAATTAAATACAAAACAAAGCTTTCTCCTAAAATAGCTTTTGGGTTGTTGCCCTAAGAAGCATTATTTTACAAAAGCAATGATAATAAAACCATTTGGTGGACTTATGGTGAAATACAATGTTTTATTGATTTAATTTTATTTATTAAATTGGTTTGCCGCTCATTGTTCTGTTTTACAAAAGATGGACTTAATTTGAAGCGGAAAGAAAAATGAGCATTTTAGGCGAATGGATCTGTCACGGGTTCACATATTTACAATTAAAATAAAGATAGGAGAAGCTGTGGTTTTGTGTTTACAGAAAATAAGTTTGAAATTGAATTGCCAGGATCAATGTGTTTTTTTGCTAAGGTTTGGAAATGGTTGTTGAAACTGAACTTAGAAAATGAATAGGTTAAAGATTGTACGATTCACTGGCCAAAGAATTTTGGTTGTAAAATAAAGATTGCTCAGTGGGAAAACATGTGGACGAATGGATTGAGATTTTCACTTAATTATTTGGAAGAAATTTTGTATAAAATGATGGCATTTAACACCAGGGGAAATTGTCAAAAATGTATAAAGGAGTTGGAAATGTAGGTTGGAAATGCAACTGCAGAGAGTTTTATCATCTCCGATAGAATTGTATTAAAGCAAAGAAACACCCAGATCAGATTTTTACTTTCATTCTTAAAATAAATATAAAAATTGAAACTAGAAGTTTTCTTTTTAGGTTTGATGGATAAGGAACTTGAAAGAAAATTTGGTCCTTTGTTCTTCTGTATGATAACAGTGGTGAGAATCTTATATGGAAAGATGCATGAATGGAAGAATGGATGATAAAAGCAATGGAATTAAGAGCAATGGAATTTTGGGGGGGGGTTGTATAATTTTAATTTTGCAATTGCTTTTCTATCTATCTTTTTATGTTCTGTAAGATGCCCATAGCTGCTTGATTGGTGAAGTTAGCAGGATATAAGTGTAACACACAATAAATAACGGATAGGGTGAAACTGAGCATTTTAATTAAAGAGTACAATTTATCCAGGATTTTTTGTACTTGGAAACCATTTCTGGACTTTTTGCTCAAAACTGGGGGGGGGGGGTGTTGATTTTAGATTTTTGACGATTAGAATGTTGTTTATATTACAGAAATGGATCAAAATGTGAAATGCAAAGCAAACGGTTGAGGTTGTGTTATTTTTGCAATCTGCTGCCACGGGGAAAAAAAATTAGAAGTCATTCTCTCTCTCTCTCTCTCTCTCTCTCTCTCTCTCTCTCTCTCTCTCTCTCTCTCTCTCTCTCTCTCTCTCTTTCTTTCTTTCTCTCTCTCTCTCAGCTTTCTAACATTTTTTCCCAGTATTTGTATTTTATAGCAAAAACAAAAAACATAAAATCTGGTTTTGTTTCTCTTCAGTGGTCAGACCATCAAATGAATCTCCAGAGAATCACTTGCAGCAGCTTGCAGGCTTTCTCAAGCCTTTTTTTTTTCATTACCCAAAAGAGCTTTTTACCCAACATAGGCAAAACACTTTAACTGAAGTATCCCTGTTGTAATGAGTTTGTGTGACATTACCAAAGAAAAACCACTTTTACCCAATTTGAGATCATTTGGGAAGCCCTGGAATAAAAGGTAAAAGATTTCCAAGCAGAGAAATGGGGAGAAAATGTAATTTTTTCCCTGAGGATTGGCAAGCAATGCAGCTGCAGAGAGAGCCAGGAAAAAGACCAGCTCTAGTTAGAGACAGGAAGAGAGAGAGAGAGAGAGAGAAATAATAACAATAATAAACCCTTATATTCCCTTGCACTGCAAGGAGAGCCAAACAGTCGATCCTAAAGGAAGTCAACCCTGGCTGTCCTTTGGAAGGTCAGATCCTGAAGCTGAAGCTCAAATGCTTTGGCCACCAAACGAGAAGATAAGACCCTGAGGTTGGGAAAGATGGAAGGCCAAAGGGGAAGGGGACGGCAGAGGAGAAGATGGTGCCACAGGGTCTCCACCAAAAATGTGAATTTGGGCAAACTCTGGGAGACAGTAGAGGATGGGGAGGGGGGTGGGGGGGGGCTTGGCATATTGTGATACAAAGGGGTCGCGAAGAATCAAACTTAGTGACTGAACAACAACAGGAGAAAAATAAGAAAATCTGTTAGCATTCCTGAGCTATGTAGGTTAAGGCAGGGAGGCAGGGAGGCAGGCAGGGAAGGAAGGAAGGAAGGAAAGAAGAGAGGAAGGAAGAAGGAAGGAAAGAGAAAGAAAGAAAAAGAGAGAGAAAGAGAAAGAGAGAAAGAAAGAGAGAAAGAAAGGGAGGGAGGGAAGGAGGAAAGAAGGAAGGAAGGACAAAGCGGATCTAAACATTTTTTAAGCATTAATGAAGATGCAAGGGCAGAATATTAAATCACTTACATCTGGTTTTACACCTTCAGCAGAGAGAGTACTGTTAGTGTACGTTGGTTTTTTTTTTTAATTTTACATTCGTTATCCCGCCTTTATTATTTTTTTATATGTAACTGAAGGTGGCAAACATAGCTAAGAGTTTCTTCCTCCTCCTTTTTCCCCCCACGACAACACCCTGTGAGGTGGGCTAGGCTGAGAGAAAATGACTGGTTCAAAGTCACCCAGGCAGCTTCCATGGTGTGAAGTAAGACTGGCACATTTTCACAGAGTGGCTTCTAAATGCACTTCAATATATTCTCCCTAAGCTTGTATAGGAATAAACGGGCCCTCTCTTTGATTGTTAGCTGTTGTGTGGGGTGCATGTGCCCACAAGGTTGACCCCGTATTTTGGAAAAAACCCAAGTTAAAATATAGAATGAATAGAATAGAATAGAATAGAATAGAATAGAATAGAATAGAATAGAATAGAATAGAATAGAATAGAATAGAATAGATATGCATAGAAATAAGGGAAGGGAAGGGAGGATGAGGAGAGGAGAGGAGAGGAGAGGAGAGGAGATGATGGGAGAATAGAATAGAATAGAATAGAATAGAATAGAATAGAATAGAATAGAATAGAATAGAATAGAATAGAATAGAATAGAATAGAATAGAAATAAGGGAAAAGGGAAGGGAGGAGAGGAGAGGAGAGGGAGAGGAGAGGAGAGGAGAGGAGAGGAGAGGAGAGAGAGGAGAGGGAGAGGAGAGGAGAGGAGGAGAGAAGAGGAGAGGAGAAGATGATGGGAGAATAGAATAGAATAGAATAGAATAGAATAGAATAGAATAGAATAGAATAGAATAGAATAGAATAGAATAGAAATAAGGGAAGGGAAGGGAGAGAGGAGAGGAGAGGAGAGGAGAGGAGAGGAGATGATGGGAGAATAGAATAGAATAGAATAGAATAGAATAGAATAGAATAGAATAGAATAGAATAGAATAGAATAGAATTAGAATAGAAATAAGGGAAGGGAAGGGAGGAGAGGAGAGGAGAGGAGAGGAGAGGAGAGGAGAGGAGAGGAGAGGAGAGGAGAGGAGATGATGGGAGAATAGAATAGAATAGAATAGAATAGAATAGAATAGAATAGAATAGAATAGAATAGAATAGAATAAAGAGGAGAAGAGGGGAGGGGAGGGGAGGGGAGGAGAGGAGAGGAGGAGGAGGAGAGGAGAGGAGAGGAGAGAGGAGAGGAGAGGAGAGAAGAGAAGAGGAGAGAGAGAGAGAAGAGAAGAGAAGAAACAGAGCTGGAAGGGACCTCAGAGGTCTTCTAGTCCAACCCCCTGCTCAGCCAGGAGACCCTCTACCATGCCAGCTGAGTGGGCGTCCATACAAGTTTGTCCTCCATTTGCCAGAAGAGTCGCGTGTTCTGAATGCAGGTGACGATGTGGCATTGGGGGGGAATTTCTAGCAAGACTAACCGAGAGCTTCTTCTAGAATAGCGAACACAGAATTTGAAGAAGCTTCTACGATGACATTATTTTTGGGGAAACCCTGTTTGGAATACCGTAATTTCAGGCAGTACAACAGTTTGTTTAGCGACCATTCGAAGTTACAACGGCATTCAAAAAAGGGATTTATGACCATTTTCACACTTACGACCGCTGCGGCCTTCCCCGTGGTCACATGATCAAAATTCAGATGCCTCATACTTACGACGGTTGCGGTGTCCCGGGATCACCCTTTTGCCACCTTCTGACCAGCGAAGTCGATGGGTAAACCAGACTCACTTAACAACCCAGGTCACTAACTTAATGACAGCACAGATTCGCTTAACGGCGGCGGCAAGAAAAGTCGTAAACGGGACGGCCGTTCCGAGATACAACCGTCCCAAGGATGAATCAATGGAGGAGCATCTGAGTTTTGGTCATGTGACCGTGCGGGGGGGGGAGATGGCAATGGTCATGAGTGTGAAAAACGGTCAGGCCCCTTTTCTCAGGATGGTCGTAACTTTGAACGGTCACTAAATGAACTGAGGCAATCCAAGGACTGTCTATGGATTACGTCACTGATGTGGCAGGAAGGAGGCTGGAGCTGGTCCATCTTCTGCATTTTGGAAATGGTGCATTGTGGGAAAACCCAGGAGAAGAACTCATCGGCTCACCGGGGCGAAGGTGGGATGGAAACGCTAAAGAAGCTTCCAGAATAGACAGCACTGAGCAACTCCAGGGTAAGGACGGAGGTGCAGGAAGCCCAGATCAGGTGAAGGACCACCAGCCCTTTCCAGGGGCAGAGACGGGGCAGGGAAGACCCCAAGAGCTGGAGGGAAGGGGGGGCATGATGCTGCCCATGCAGCCTTTCCAATCCTTGCACACCTGGATGGGTGGATCATGGCTCTCGGAGTGGAGGAAGCATCTTCCCTTGTCCCAAACATCTGGAGGGCACCAAAATCAGAATGTGGCAGGAGGGGAGAGGAGGAGGAAGAGAAAGAGAAAGAGAAAGGGAGGAGGAGAGGATGCAGGAGGAAGAGGAGGAAGAAGAGAAAGAAGAGAAAGAAGAGAAGAAGGAAGGGGAGGAAGAGAAGAAGGAAGAGAAGGAGGAGGAAGTATCCATATGGCCACATGATCAAAATTCGGACGCTTGGCAACTGACTCACATTTATGATGGTTGCCGTGTACCGGGGTGTGTGTGTTACGTGATCTCCTATGGCGTCCTTCTGACCCCCAAAGTCAAGGGAGGAGCCAGATCCATTTAACGACCGTGTTGCTCACTTAACAACGGCAGCAATTCATTTAACAACCATGGCCAGGAAGGGGGAAAAATTCACTTAACAAATGTCTCACTTAGCAACATACATTTGGGGCTCCCTTGCAGTCGTAAGTCGACGACTCCCTGTAAAAGATGAAAACGTGAAGGCTACACCGATTAAACCATGATTAAAACTGCACCAAAACCGAAGCAAAGAGTGTGAAGAGGGGGAGGGGATGAGGTCGTAAGTGTGAAAAACCAGTCAGTGCCGTGGTAACCTCGCATGGTCACTAAACGGACAGTGGTAACTTGAGAACAACCTGCATCCCCAAATCTCACCTGCGATGTCCAGATTTTAAGGGCAGAACGTACCCACACACCCCTTGAATGTTGGAATGCGATGATGTATAACCAGGTTTGTCTGACATGATTGCACCCTGTCCAACTGCCAGGGGGCCCCAGGGCCAGACCCCTTTCCGACCCCCAGCAATATGGCTGCCCCCTTGATCTGATGGCAGGAGTCTAGCCGGCCAAAGTAGCCCATTGGAGATATACCCAATCTTTAACACAATAACAGAGTTGGAAGGGACCTCTTAGGTCATCTAGTCCAACCCCCACACCTGCCCAAGCTGGAGACCCTGCACCATTTTTGACAGATGGCAGTCCAGTCTCTTCTTGAAAACTTCCAGTGAAGAAGTTCCCATAACTTCTGAAAGACTGGGCATCTATGCCCAGTTTACGACCTGCGGACTTCAACTCCCAGAATTCCTGAGCCGGCTGCCGGCTGGCTCAGGAATTCTGGGAGTTGAAATCCGCAGGTCGTAAAGTGGGCAGAGATGCCCACCCTTGCTCTGTACGGTTCCATTTTGTCCTGGCTGCCTTTGCCCCCCCCCTCGTAGCCCCCTTCAGCAGCTGGTCTGGCCAAGGAGGGAGGAGGAGGGCAGTGTGGCCTATTGGTGGCATCTCCCACCCCTTCCAAGTCTCTGAATATTTCCATTGGCAGAAGGCCGTGGCAATCTCCTTCTCAAGCATGGCGGAAAAGCCAAATAGACTGTGTCCATAGTGGTTTCCAACTCTGTTGAAAGCCCATAGCTGACCTGGGCTTCAAAACCTAGAGAGGTCGGAGGTGGGAAATGCTGGGGAAGGAGACCACCAGGAGATGAAACTCTCCCCATCGACTTCCTTGGAACCGTTCTAGCCCAATGCGAAGCCTCAGATTCCTTCTTCAGCCCCTCCCCCCTTCTTTTCAGAGCAGGGGAGGCAACCCCAATGCCAGGCTGGGGACTTGCAGTAAAGGAGCCTGGATAGCTCAACAGACAGAGCACTGTAATTTAACACCAGCTGTCTGCAATTAAAGTAAGATCGAATCTCGCCAGGCTCCAGGTTGACTCAGCCTTCCATCCTTTCTAAGGTAGGTAAATTGAGGACCCAGTTTGTGGGGGCAATAAGCTGACTTTGTATAAATATACAAAAGTATGAAGGCTATTGCTTAACGCAGTGTAAGCCGCCCTGAGTCTCCGGAGAAGGGCGGCATATAAATAAATAAATAAAAAAAATCCAGATTTTGGTGTGTTGGAGGTCTGTAGAGATTCTCCGTCATCCAGGTCTTGGTGTCCCAAAGGTGATTTTTCAGGAGGCAGCTGTACCTTCTTGCTTTTTCTTTTCTTTGAAGACGTTTCGCTTCTCATCCAAAAAGCTTCTTCAGTTCTGACTGGATGGTGTGGAATGGAAGGATTTATGCTCCTTGCAGAGAGCTGGTCATTTTGCATCCTTTTTAGAGGGTCCTTGAAGCACTTGGAGGTTTATCTGTGTCTTCGGGGTCACCTGGGTGGAGGTTGTGTTGGAAGTTGCGTGTGTATGCTCTCCTCTCCAGTGCCTTCACCCTTTCTCATGGAAAGTTCTCCAACTTGCTTTCCTCTTCACAACCCTCCTTCAATCAATCAATCCGGATAAGAGCTGGAAGGGACCTCGGAGGTCATCCAATCCAACCCACTGCTCAAGCAGGAGACCCCATAGCATTTCAGACAGGTGGCTCTCCAATGTTTCTTAACATTGATGGAGCACCCACAACTTCTGGTGGCAAGGTGTTCCAGTGGTTAATTGTCCTCACTATTAGGAAGTTTCTCTTTAATTCCAGGTTGCTTCTTTCCTGGATTAATTTCCACCCGTTGCTTCTTCTTGTCCTGCCTTCAGGGGCTTTGGAGAATAATTTGAGCCCCCTCTTCTTTGGGGCAGCCCCTCAAATACCGCAAGACTTTCTATCATGTCCCCTCTAGTCCTTCTTTTCTCTAGACTAGTCATACCCAGTTCCTGCATCTGTCTTTTATATGTTTTAGTCTCCAGGCCTTTACATGGGAAGAACTGGATAAGGCCAGTCCAGAGAAAAGAAGGGCTGAGGGGGGGGGGGTGACATGATAGCATTCTTCCAGTATTTGAGAGGCTGCCAGAAAGAGGAGGGGGTCCATTTATGTTCCTTTCAGGTTGGGTGGACTTTGTGCAGGAGAAATTCCTGGGTAGGTGGAGTCCCCAAAGTGGAAAGTCTTGGGCTGCTGTGTTGAGGTCTTGCTGTCCACTCCAAGTGAAGGTCGCCCTTCCTTCTGCACACACGCTCCAGTGACAGTAATTCAAGGACGCACTTCAAAGCCAGGTGCCCCAAGCAAGGCAGGAAAAGCAACTTCAGGGACTTCTGAGTGGCAACACCCTTTGTCTCCCTTTCCCTGTTCTTCTCTTTGGAGAAGCTGGATCAGAAGTCCCCCTGATGCTCCCAGCATCTTCCATCTTGTCTTGGTAGCTGTTTTCCTGTTGTTTTCTTACTCTGCACTTTTCCAGCCCAGCCCCAGGTTGCCATCCAAAGACTAATGAGATTCACAAATGCCATCATTTGCAAGGAGAAGAAACATGATTGCAGAGGTGAACTTTTCGTGTGAAGCATGTGACTCTGTCTTTTTAAAAATTTCCTTGATTCATATCCTGCTTCTCATTCAGGATCTCAAGATGATACATAGACAATGCCCTCTCCTCCTCTCTTCTCCTCTCTTCTCTCCTCTTCTCTTCTTCTTCCTCCTCCTCCTCCTCTTCCTCTTCTTCTTCTTCTTTCCTCTTCTTCTTCTCTCTCTCTTCTTCTTCCTCTTCTTTTTCTTCCTCTCCTCTCTCTCTCTTCTTCTCTTCTTCTTCCTCCTCTTCTTCTTCTCCTCCTCCTCTTCCTT
This sequence comes from Pantherophis guttatus, assembly GCF_029531705.1. The sequence goes on from NW_026844080.1 coordinate 1,335,693, forward strand.
CTTCTTCTTCTTCTTCCTCCTCTCCTCCTCCTCCTCCTCCTCTTCTTCTTCCTCCTTCTCCTCCTCTTCCTCCTCCTCTTCCCCTGGATACCATGCCACAACCCTGTAAGGTAGATCAGGTTGCCTGAGGAACTTTCAGCCAGAATTTTTGGTATTATTTTTACCTACCATATGTGTTGTTGCTATTATTTATATGTTGTCATATAATTAACTGACGGGATGGTGTGGAATGCAAGAAGCATAACTCCTTCCATTCTCCACCATCCACTCAGAGCTGAAGAAGCTTCTTGCATGAGAAGCAAAAGGTCTTCGAGGAAAAAACAAAAAACAAAACTCCAGTTACCTCTTGAAAAAGCAACCATGCCTTGGATCACGGAAAATCTCCATAGACATTATAATTAGCTATTACTATTAAACTATCTAGTATTATTTCATTTATTGAATTTATTTGCCACCCATCTGGTAACAAAATGACTCTTATGATCTACCTACCACATTGTAATTGATTACTACAATATCTGGCATTATTTTCTGCTAGTATTTTCTACCATTATGATATTCTACCAGGTATTAAGATCTGCTATTATTAATTACCTACTGTTATTATTATCTGGTGTTATTATCTATTATTATGAACTCTCTGGTACTATATTATACCTTTGCAGTCGCTAAGTGTCAACACTGGCTTGATAGCACAGAATCAGTCCACCATCAGTTCTTATTATTAACAAATATTAACCGAAATTCTGATTTCGATTTCTACACCTGCCTTTCCATCACCTTGGGGAGAGGCGGGTCCGAGGCGGAAGCCCCCTCGAAAGAACCCCCGCTCCTTTCATCCAGATTCTCCCCGATTTAGCAGATCGGGGATCCAGACCAGGAGATCTACTGTGTATTTTTGTTGTGCGTGCGTGCAAAATCCGTTTGTCTACTAAACTGCTGCGCGATTTTGAAGGCAAACGGATTTTGCACGCACGCACGCACTCACAACACAAACACACAATGGATCTCCTGGTCTGGGATCCCCGATCTGCTAAATCGGGGAGAATCTGGATGAATGGAGCGCGTGTTCCAGGGATGAATTTCTCCTTTGCTTTCTGATTTTGCGGCGGGGAGTCTTTCTGCAGAACCCAGTCGATTCCATGGCGTGGGGGGATGGGGGGAGGGCGGACTTTGCTGAAGGCCCCTTAAATGCAAGAGCAAAAGCGGAGCCCTTTAGCCAGAAATCGTCTGTGGCTGCGCTGGTCCCAACTAGCTCACCACGTCACTAATTCACCGTTACCTATCCAGGAATGAGAAATACGTTTTCGGAATCGCGTCTCGGGGCCTGGGGCGGAGGGCGACGGGTGGGGGAAGAGAGAACCCCTTCCTGGGGCGGCTTCCCTGCCATCTCTTGTTAAGACAGTCCGGGCTGGTTGTTCTGAAACGGCCCAAGCGAGAAGAGCCAGTCAAAACGCCTCCAACTTGTACTTTTTAAAAATCTACCATGGTTAGGAATTTATCCCTTGGATGGCATCTTCTCCTGGCGGGCCAGTCCCGTGTTCCTGCTTCGAATTTCCCACGCTGGGGCATGTAGGCGTGGGAATTGGTCTCCTGGTGGTCTCCCTTCCCTGTTCTAACCAGGCCTAACCCTAATTTATTTCTCCACATCACATAGCAAGATCTACTTTATGCAACTTGCTCCGGGTGGAAGCGAAGAATCCATGTTCATCCATTCCTAAAGCTCCGAGCATGTATTTATTTAATAGTAGGTATAGTATTTAGATGCCACCCCACCCCTCCATCTCATAAAAAGAGACTCTGGACGAAATACAATAATTTTCCCCCGCAGGCCCGGGAGAGAGGCGAGTTTCCCCAAGACAAAAAACGCAAAACAGACCCGAAATCGGAGTGAGGCTGTTTGAATGCAAGTGTAGAGACGCGTGTTGGGCTGATTCGTCACTGCTGATGGGTTCTTTGCTTAATCCTGCGTGTTTTATTTATGTCCGTGGAGATAGGCCCGCTTGTAAACAGCGCTTCTTACCCAGCCACGTACGCAGAAGTGTATAAATCTTTCGTGGGGTGCGCGCGGATCTCCTCTCTGAAACATAGCAGGCAATCCCTTGCACGTAAGCCATCGATTTACAAAACGACGCCTTTCCACATCGAAATATCCAGTAAAATATCTCTCGCGCAGGGTAATAGACAGGGCCATTCACGCAAACACGTCCTGGAATTATATGAAATCTTGAAATAATTTTATTTTTTTTATTCAAACCGGGTAGGTAGAAGGAAAACAGCTCCCCCGTTTCTAACGGCGGCCTCCGAATTTGCTGAAACCTACGGACGGTTGCAAATAAACGTTTCAAATTCCTCCCCCCGCCCAATCTACATTTGCGATCTAGGCCGCCGCGTATCAGCCCATCAGCAATAAATCCGCGATCCCTTATAATTCCCAGTGAATTCAATCGCCATTTTCGCCAAAGGGCGGAGCGGGGACGGCGGAAAAAGAGTCCCCTCCCCCACCTCCACCCCGTTTTCGCCCTGCAATATTTTCCAAAATAAAATAAATAAATAAATAATCAACCTATCCGCGCGCGCACCTGTCTATATTGATAACGCATCGAGATAAACCGATAAGAAGTAAAGGATGCGAGGAAAAAGAAAGAAACAGAATCAGCCTTGGCACTAAATGGAAGTGGTACCCACGGTACGTACGTACACACACACACAGAATTTTGGGTCGATTTAGGTCTTTCTCTCTCGAAAAGAAATATTTAGAGCGGCGATGACGATTTAGAAAAATGAATTGTGCCTTAAGAATTTTCTCTCCTTTTGCCGAAGAGAAAATCCATCCTCAGATTCTCAGGGACACCTGAGATTTCGACTGTGAGTGGGACTGATTTTTATTTCCCCCTTCCCTGCTCTCCAGGAATAAACCTTGCAGCGAGATGGGTGGCGAACAAATAAATGAATAAATAACAAATAAATAAACAAAAAAAACATCGAGAGCTGGCCTTCTCGTTTCTGAGTTCAGAGCTGCAAATGGCGGCGGGATCTAAAAGGAATCCAGGCTCGCCGCCTAGGAAGCCTGCAAGGGGAAGATCTCTTGCACAAGCTTTAGAGGGGCCGTGCAAGAGAATAACCCCCCAGGAACGGGGCTTCAGCTGGGAAGACCTTACGATGGTTCCTACTGGGCTCCAGTCTCTGCACCGCCATCTCTTCTCTTCTCTTCTGCCAGGGAGGGAGGAAGGGAAAGGAAAGGAAAAGAAAAAGGGAGAGGAGAGGAGAGGGAAGGGAAGGAAAGAAAAGGAAAGGAAAGAGGAAAGGGAGAGGAGAGGAGGGGGGAGGGGAGGAAAGGAAAGGAAAGGAAAGGAAAGGAAAGGAAAGAAGGACGGAAGTAGAAAAAAGAAACAGGGAGGAAGAAGGAACAATTATAATGGAAGGAAGGACCGAAGGAAAAAAAAGGAACAGGGAGGAAGAAGGAAAAATATAATTAGAGGAGGAAAGGGAAGGGAAGGGAAGGGAAGGGAAGGGAAGGAAGGAAGCTACAAGCGGTCGTGAGAAGGCCTGGCGGGCAGCTTGGCATTCGGCCCAGGAGCTCCAGCCGAGGCGGCCTGGCTGGAGGCGGCGAGCCCGCATCCCGATCCGCAAGAGCCGCGCCGATTGGCGACCCTCGCGGCGGATCCGCCCCTCCCCGACCCCTCTGCTTCGCCTTTGTTCCTGCCGAGCCTTTGCGGGGCTATGAAGGCGGCGAGGTGGGCTTCGGGTGTGAAGGGGTCCCCCCACGGAGCCCTCTCCAGGGACCGGGCAGGCTCGGAGGCCTCGTGTGCGGGGCGGAGGTCTGGGGTCCCAGCCGGGCTCCTCCGGGAAGCGGCGCTCATTTCTCGGGGTGTCGCTTCTGCGAGAGGGAAGGCCCGGCCACTCGCGGAAATGAACGGCGCCTCTTTTCCGGGGAAAACTCCGGCCGTTCTCGGGGGCGCCCAGAGCCAGCTCGCGGGGTCCTCGCGTTTTCCGCGGGGTCTCGTGGCTAAAGTAAAGGAGCATAAATTAAAAAAAAAATCGCCTGCAGCCCAAGCCCAGCCGAGGCCCCCTCGCGCGCCCTTCTCCGAACAGCGTCAGCTTTGAGAAGGGACTCAAAGGGTGCAATTTCCCCAACCCGCGTATTGGGGGGGGGCAGATTTGCCTGCGCCCCCATTTGCGCTCTAAATTGCCCGCCGTGGCTCCCCAGAGCGATTCGTGGCCCCGTTCATTTCCCCGCAAGTTGTGGCGAGCGCCTGGGGCCTTTTGGCCAGAAGCAACCTCTAGTACTTCCAGGATCGGGGCCCCGGCCGCCTCCTCCCTTCTTTTCCTTCTCCTTCTCTTCTGCACCCCCTTCTCTTTCTCCTTCCCCTTCTTCTCCCTCTCCTCCTCGTTTGGCCTGCTCGTTTCCCCCCCTCCCCAAGCCGCGAGGCCCCCCATTCCCCTCGGACGGAGCCCTGGGCAGCCTTCTCAGGAGCCTGGCCTTGAAGGACGCCCCAGGAATCGAAGCCCAGCGCTGATCTTTAGCCAGGCGCAGCCTCGGGCCTTCAAGGAAACCCACCCCGGGCGCCAAGGAAGCCGCGGGCGGCAGCTGGAGGCCTGGGGAACCCGCGTTGCTCTGGCCCTCTTCCGGGAAGGGCAAGTGGGAAGCTCCGGGAGAGTTTCCAAAGAGGAAGGAAGAAAGGAACGGGAGGAGCTTTTGGGGAAGGGGAGTCGAGGAGATTTGGGGCTGCAGAAAAGAGAAATCAGAACAAAACGGAGCTCCTTTTATTCAGGCCTTGGTGACGAGTTTGCTCGGTTCCGGGTCTAATTCGAAGTGCTGTTTTTGACATTGAAGCTCTTTATGGCTTGGGGCCAGATTATCCGGGGGGGGGGGAACCGTCCTCTCCAATTACTTTTGACCGTCCTTCAGTTATAGGGCGCGTTGTGGGTCCCCCTTGCCAGGCGGTTCCAGGCGGTGGGCCTTCTCTCTGCTGCGGTGCCTGCTTTAGTCTCCCCAACCTCGACGGAGGCTGCTTTCCTCCCTTGATATCCCACCAGCCCTCAAATCCTGGTTGTGCCCATGAGGCCTGCGGGCCCCCCAGAGAAGCGGAGGATTATTATTAAATGGGTACATAGTTTCCCCTAAAATTCCTTTGCATCGTTTTTAAACGTTTTAACTGTAACGATCATATTGCGGCACATTTTAGCTTTGTGGCGCGTCGCTGAGACGGGAGGCTAGAAAAGCCTGATAATTACAAAAAAATAAATAAATTAAAACATCGAAAATAAATTGGGTAAAGACACGCGGCGTTGTCACCCACGTCGGTGACTATAAGGGAAGGCTGCACGGACGCTCCCGCGTGGGAATCCTTGCGTCTGGGGCCTGTTAGTCCATGAAGGCCGTGCGAAAATCTCCAAGGATCTTCCCCGCAGGAGCGCCCCGTTTTCCGAGGCCAACGCTACGCCACGGATCCCCCGAAAACCACCGGATCGAAAGGCTGCACCGCCTGATCCCCACACGGATTTTTTTTCCCCCCAGGCTGCCGGATTTTAACCGCGAGTCGCCTCCGACGCGCTGAGAAAGAATAAAAGGGAGTTTTCGACTTATCGTTTTTCCAACGACCAAGGAATCAAATGTAGTTTTTTTTTTTGTTTTTGTCGTGGGGAAGGGCTGGAAGGATGAACTAACAGTTGAGGCGGAGACTTCGCCAGGCGACACATTTGGGGGGAAAAGAGGAAAAGGCTGGGTGGAAAAATCCGAGATATTCCGGCGGCCTTCTCGGCAAGGCCGCTTCCCCTCCCCCGGCGATTCCAAACCAAGCTCGCCCCAGCTTCAGGGGGTCATTGGATCGGCCGCCTTCAATCCGAAGGGCGCTCAGAAGCCCTTTACTCCCGAGCAAGCCTCTTCGGCGGGAGAAAGGGAGAGGCGGAGGCAGTACTGGCGGCGACTCTGGCCTGGCCGGAGGGCGACGCAATTCTGCGGGATCCCGCTTGCCCGGTGCCCGAAAGACGGGGCGGATGGAAAGAGCGCGGGCAGGCCTGGTTTGGGGGTCCCCTCCGCCGCTTTCTCTCCAGCCCCTCTGCCCAGCCTCGGAGGGGAAGCGAAGGAGAAGCCGGAGCTCGGCCTGAAAAGCCTCCGAAGGGAGGCCGCGGCCAACCCTCTACTACCGCCTCCCCCCAAATTCCGAGGGGGGAACGGAGGAGACCTTCGGCGCTGGGAAACGGTGGGGCAGCCCCTGTTTCGGCCGTTAGTATTTGCACAACCACCGCCAGCACAAAAGGACACGGAGGAGGGCCTTTCCGAAAGAAAACCCGTTATTTTCCTTTATTTCCTATTACATAGCATACTAGCTATTATTATAGTATAACTATTAGCTATATTTTACTATGACAACTAGCATTACTACTAATAGTAATTCTCTTCCTTGCCTTTCTTTTAAGACAGTTGGGCAACTAATAAATACTAGTAGTAGCAGCAGCAGAGAATTATTACTAGCATTTGTAATAATTAATAGCATACTAGCTATTATAGTATAACTATTAGCTATATTATGACTATACTACAATTACTACCACGATAATAGTAATTCTCTTCTCTTGCCTTTCCTTTATATGATAGTTGGGCAGCTAATAAATAATACGATTGCAAGAGAATGATTACTACTAGCAGTAGTACTACTACTAGTAATTCTATTCCAGCGCCTCCTTGCCTTTCAACAGGCACTCCTCACACAAAGGGCAAATTTTAACCTCTCCGTCTTCCAGGATTTCTTTCTCCATCCGTGTAAAGTAAGAGCTCCGCAGATCAACCTCGGATTTGTAAACAACACCCCCCCCTCCCCGCGGTAAATATCCCACTGAAATCGAGCTTGCCAAGTGGGGGTGTCCGAAAATGACCATTCAGTCGCTTCTCGGCCTGAGCAGCAAAGAGCCACCCCCGACCGCTGTTCCCCCCACTCCCCAAATTTCACCCGAGAGTGGGGAAGACCACCCCGTTCCCCACCGGAGGGGCGAAAGGCAGACCTCAATTCCAGCCCCGGTGGCGGATAATCCCAGCGCCCAAAGGGCTCCGTCGGCCTCCCCTCCGAGACTCCGTTCATCTGCTTTGGGGGCCGATTTCACAGCGAGGACCCCCCCCCACACACACTTTTGAAAAGTCAGGAGGCCCACGCTCAGGGCGGCCCAGTCCACAAAACCACCCAGCCTCCGTAGCGCACAAGCTCGGCCAAATAACCTCGGGAAGGGAGCCAGGTGTGCTAAGGGCTCCCACGACAAATCGCTGGAGCTGGTCGGGAGAAGGAAGGAGGGGGGGAGGCGCTGGGGGGGTGTATTGTCCGGCCAGGCCAAGCTCAGGACCAGGTATTTGTCCTGAGGTTGAAAGGAGGAACCATCTAAGCCTAGAAAAGGAACGCGAGGGGGGGGAACCAAGACCCCCCCCCCCCGAGACCTTCCTCCCCCCCCCCCTCCCCCCCCCCCGCCAGCTCCCCGCCATTCTTCTTGAGGAGTCCCCCCCGCCCCTTCTCCCCCTCCTTTTCTCCGGGGCTGTTTCGCAATCGAATCCTCAACCGAAGCGCTCGCCGGCCCGGCCCGGCCCAGAGGCTGCTCGGCAAAAGCTCCTTCGCTGATGCCGGCGCCCCCCTCCCTCCCTCCCTCCCGCCTCCGCAAGGTGGGCTGCGGGACTCCCGTTTCCATCCTCCCCAGCCAAGAGACCCAAGGCCCCAGGCATCTGCTGGGGAAGGCTGATGGGGACCGGGGCGCAAGAATTTCCCCAAGGCGGCGGGTTTACCAAAGGCGATTTCAACCCGGAGGGAGAGAGGGGGGGAGGCATATGACCCGGGCGGGGGTCTTTCTCTTCGTCAAGCCCAAGCGTGGGGGGGGGAGAAGATCCCCGCGCTGGGCTCTCGGAGGCCGCGGTGACGCGGTTTCCCTGCGACGAGGCTGGTGCGGGGACACGCGCGCGCCCACGCCCCGTGCCCCGAAGCCCGGGCAACGCGGGGGTGGGGGAAGAGCAGATGCGGCCAAGAGCGATTCCTCCAAAGCGCCCCCGCCCTCCTTGCCCGACTGCGAAGATTGACCCGATACAAGTTGCCCTTTCAGCCGCCGGAGCTCTTCCAGCCTCAATTACACACACACACACACACAACGCAAATAGAAACAAACAAATACGCACAGGAGAAAATCTTCACTTAAGCTCAAACCTCCCTCTCCGCTCCACTCGCCCGCCCCCCCCCCCCCCCCACCCCCCGCAAAAACCCCCCCGGGGGGGGGGGCCCTCCCCCCCCGCATGGGATGGGGGGCGGGGGGGGGGGGCGCAGGCGACTGAAAAGGGACCCCCGGTGGGAGCAACCAGGACCGGATCGGTTGGCACAGGCAGCGGCGAAGCGGGAGCCGGGAGGAAGGACCAGGCGACGGTCAAAAAAATGGGTTTTGGCCTTGGAGTAGAGGGAGCGCAGCCAGCTGGAGACCCCTGTTGTTGTTTTTTTATATGCCGCCCTTCTCCGGAGACTCAGGGCGGCTTACAATGTGCTAAGCAATAGCCTTCATCCTTTTGTATATTTATACAAAGTCAGCTTATTGCCCCCACAAACCGGGTCCTCATTTTACCCACCTTAGAAAGGATGGAAGGCTGAGTCGACCTTGAGCCTGGTGAGATTCGAACCTGCAGAAATTGCAGGCAGCTGGATGTTAAATGCTGCCTAACGCCTAAACGCCACTAACCCTACCCCTTACCTCGCACCAGGATCCGGCGGCAATAATCCGTTTCGCCCGCGGGGGACTGGTTGCCGCTCTCCGAAGGGCCGCTGGAAGCCGACGTCCCCGCCGCCAGGTCCCTGAATTCGCCGCCTCCGCCGCCTCCCTTGGCGCCCTCCTTGTCCCGCGCCCGCTCGAAGGGGCCGCCGGGGTCGGCCAGGAGGTGGCCGCGTCTGCCGGAGCCGCTGCCCGCATCGCTCATGCCGGGCTGGAACATGGGCGCGTTCTCTGCCGCGGAGGAGCCCCTTCCTCCTGCCCGCTACTCGGGGTCGCCCACGGGGGGCCGGGAAGCCCAGGGAGGCGGCATGACGCCCGGCCGACCTCGGCCAGTTTTCCCGCTCGGGAGGCCTCCGGCTGCCCCTGACCCAGATGGCTGGAACCGGCCCCTAGAAGCCCCGCGGGCTGCCTGGAGAAGCTGCCGAAGCCCCGCGAGAGGCAGAAGCGCGGCGGGGCCCAAGGGCTGCCGGAGCCTCGGGCATGGCTGGTCCCCCGGACGGGTCGGGGGCTCAGACTTCTGCGCTCCGCCGCGCTCCTCCCGCCTCCATCCCCGCGCTGCGCTGCTGCCTCCCGCCCGCTCGCCCGCCCGCCCGCCTGCCAGCTCCGCGCCGCCCGGCTCTCTCTGATGAGCGAAGGGCGAGCGCAGCCAGCAAGCCCTGCCCCCCCCGCCCCGACGCCCGCCCCCGCCCCCCCCGCCGGGTTGGCCCATCCCCGGCTCCAGGCGACCCCGGCCGAGATGGGGGGGGCGGGGGGTCTCGGCCGGGGCCCTCCTGAGTTCCGCCCCCCCCCCCCCGCGCTCGCCCCGCCTTCCTGGAGTGACCCCCCCCTGAAGCTGGGGGGGGGGGTGGGCGGTATTCCCCCCCCCCCACCCCGCGCACGTAATTTCCTGCTGGCGGAGGCTGCCCGGTTCATTCATTGGCGAACAAAGAACGGCCGGGCGGCCCCCGCCCACCTTTCCCCGAGAGGGTCCGCGGTGGCCTTCGGGCATCCCTCTTGCCCCCCCCACTCCGTCTCCTGGCTGGCCCAGCTGTCGCCCCCCGGCTTGGGGAGAGCCGCCGTTCATAGGCGCTGCTTCGCCGGGCGGGAAGAACGGACTGGCCGGAGTAGAAACGTTCCCGGGGACCGGTGCGAGATTCAGGGTCCCTCAGAGCAGCCCTGGCCCAGAGCTTTATTTGCCCCCTGCCCCTTTTCGGGATGCCGGTTAGAAAGCGCCTCGCGGGGGCTGATTCCCTTCCCTTCCTTCCCATCATTTCCTTTCCTTCCTTCCCTTCCCTCTCCTTTTTCCTTCCCTTCCCTTCTCCTCTCCTTTCCTTTTCTCTTTCCTTTCCCTTTCCTCTTTCCTTTCCTTCTCTCTTTCCTTTCCTTTCCTTTCCTTCCCTCTCCTTTTTTCCTTTCCTTTCCTTGCTCTCCTTTTTCCTTTCCTTTCCTTTCCTTCCCTTCCCTCTCCTTTTTCCTTTCCTTCCTTTCCTTTCCTTCCCTTCCCTCTCCTTTTTCCTTTCCTTCCTTTCCTTTCCTTTCCTTTCCTTTCCTTTCCTTTCCTTTCCTTTCCTCTCCTCTCCTCTCCTTCTCCTCTCCTCTCCTCTCCTCTCTCTCCTTTCCTTTCCTTTCCTTTCCTTTCCTTTCCTTTCCTTTCCTTTCCTTTCCTTTCCTTTCCTTTCCTTTCCTTTCCTTTCCTTTCCTTCCCTTCCTTCCCTTCCCTTCCCCTTCCCTCTCCTTTTTCCTTTTTCCTTTCCTTTCCTTTCCTTTCCTTTCCTTTCCTTTCCCTTCCTTTCATTCCATCTCCATCCACCCGTCCATTCATCGATAGGCTGAGCCGGAAAAATGCGAGGCAAACGGATTGCACGGACTGGCTGCCCGCTAATAACCCTCGGGGTGTGTGTGTGTGTCCTGGGACGCCTCCCCGGCGTAACCAAATCCGCCCCCCCCCCCCACAGCCGGCGTCTTGCCCTGCTGAAGCTGCTGCTGGTTCTAACCAGGCCCGAGCAATCTGTTTCGGAATAAAGGGATAGCGTGAGACCTTCATCCACCCGTGACTTTCCGAGGGTTTCCTGGACGAAAGCTCTCGCCTTCAAAACTTGGGGCAGAGAGAGGGGGGGCGGGGGAGCTGCTCCTGAATCCACCCAACCGGTTTCCGCGCCTGAAGGAGGACCCCATCTTAGCCCAGCATCTTCCAACTGCCCGGCGGTGCCACTTGGGCTCAGAGCCAGGCGCCCCCAGCCGTTCTCGGAGCCGGAAGGGAGAAGTACCACTCGCGTTCTCCCTGCTTTTCAGGACTGGTGGGGCGAGAACCGGGTTAGTTCCCGGGTGCCAAAAACACACGGAGGAATCCGATAGTGGCTTTTCCCGACCAATTTTAATCAAAGGCAGAAGGAGGGAAGAAGAGGCTCTGCTCTTCCCCGCCTGCGGAAATGCGCGCTCCCCTTGGAAGACTCGCAAGAGGTTGAAAACACTGGGTGGGGGGTGGGGGGCAGGGTGGGTACTGGATAGGATGTTGCCCCTTTTCCGACTGACCCCAAAGGCAGAAGCGACGGAAGGCCGCGGCTCACTTCCTCGAATGCGGAGGTTGCCTGGCCTGGTGGAGGACTTGAATTCGGGGAGGGGGCGAGGGGCGGAAGAGAAGCGAAGCGAAGGCTGGGCCTGCACACACGGGGCTCCGCGTCTTTGAAGCAGCCTCGGACTTTTGGCAAAAGTGCCTTCCTAGGCGGGGAAGACCCCACCCTGGGCGTGAGCAGAGACTTTTCTTCTGCCACACAGGTGTGGGACATATTTTAATGTTATTGGTTAAAGGCTGATAGTTTTCCTTTTTCCACCCCACCCACCCACGGAGGGCACTCCCTGACCAGCTGGGGATGGGGTGTGTTTGTTTGTGCGTGGACGCGTGACACCCGTTTCTCCCAGGGTGGGGAAGGTTTCCGGCTTTCTCTGGCGCGGAGAAGCCCCTTTCTAGGGGCTCCGTTAGCCTGGGCCTAGGACTCCCTCAACCAGTGGGGTTTTTTCCCCCCTTTGACATTAAGTTGCCACCGTTAAGGAAGAGAAGGAAAACCAGCACGTCCTTCCGGGTTTCCCCCTGGAATTTATTGAACGCGTGGCATCTACAGAGGTCGTACAATCGCTGGTATGCAAATATAAGATTAAATTAAGAAGCGTCGTCCCGTGGAACTATTTCGGTCTTTAGGCGGGCTGCTGGTCGAGAGAGGCGCTTCAAAGCCGAACGAGGTAAAGAATGAATTCTCGTTCAAATTCTTCCCCAAATTCCTCAGGATTCCGGATCCTTTTGCGGCGGTCCACTTTCCCCGCTGACTTGTCGAACCTCTGATAAAACCAACACAGACACCCACTCGCCAAAAAGGCAACAAACAAACAAACAAACAAACATCTCCAGGACAAGCCAAAAAAAAGAAAGAAAAAAAGAAAAAAAGAACCCCGAAGGAATTAAACCAGGAATCAGATTTTATTCGTCAAGAACAATGCAGAGGCACAAACGAAAGCTTTTGAAAAAAGGTTGGGAAAAAAAGAAAAAAAGCGGAGGAACGTATTTTTTTTATGTTTTTAGGGCTTGGTGAAATAAAACCGGAATAAATGTTTTTTTTATTTAAAATACTGACCGCTGCTCCTTTGGAGTGCCTGAAAAGTGATGATTTTTTTTTTAAAAAAAGAGAATAGAATAAAATCCCTTCCTTCAAATGCGATCAAAGGCCCCGTGAGAGGAATTGCTGTAGCCTTAATGCAGCTTTTTCTCTCCCACCCCCCCTGGAATTCAACCTTCCCTATTTTCCCATTTGGTTTACTTGCTTCGGAATCTTTTCCCTAAATGCGGAGGGATCCAGAGGGAAAGCTGAACCTGCCGCCGGGTGGGAATCTACTTGGAGAATCAGATTTGTAGAAATTATATTCCCGTTTTTCAAAACTTTAAAGGAGGTGGGGTATCACCTCCAGGAAAAGGCAAAAACAAACATACAAAAATACATACCGGTACATATATATTTACACTTATACCTTCCTGTTCCTGTTTTTGTTGCTTTTCTGCAATTTAGCAGAGTAAACTTCTGTAAACAATACAAAGGTTTCGCCGCCCGCTATCTTTTGGATGGAGAGGCTTTTTTCAAATGCCTTAGCCTAGCCTTCCTCGTGGTCTCCCATCCTTGAGATAACCAAGCCCAGGCCTCCTTGCCTGTTTGATGAGGGATGCGGGTGGGGAACACCCACGCCCTTAATTTTCCCACAAGAATGCGGGGGGCTCCTCGCTTTGAAAGGCTGGGATTATATTCTATTCCTCTCTTTAAAAAAAAAAAATCAAAAAAATCATTCCTTTTCAGGCAGTCCCAAAGGAGCAGCGGTCCGAATTTAAAAAAAAAAAAATTCTTACCGGTTTTATTTCACCAAGCCCATAAAAACACAAATGCCTTTGTTTTATTTCGGAAGGTGGTCAGAATGAAGCGGTTGGGAAGAAGGCAAGGCCGGGGCGGCTGGCTTAAGGGCTTCCTAAACAGAAAGGAATATAATAAACGCAGCAATAAATTATAAAAATATATGTTTTCACTCACAGAGCGCCGGTCCCCTCCAGCTCTGTCCTGACTCAATTTTGCCTCCCACCCCCCAGAAAGATCTTCCTGCCAGTCTGCCCTTCCTCCAAGGGGGCTCAGCCCCACCAGGCCTATAGGTGGTTAGGGGCGCCAACCAGGGACACCCCCAGCCCAATAAGACCCTTCACATCCCATCCCCCCCCCAACTCAAGGCTTTTCTTGACCCGGAACCTAGCAAGGCTCTGGGCCCCGCTTCAAATCCAGAACCTCCAGCCGGTTAAGAAGGACGAAAGAGCGAGGAAGGCCAAGCGGCGGTGCGGAGATGCAGCCCAGGGTCTGGGGGTTCTCTGCCTTGCGTGGCCGGCGGCCTCTGGGCCGGAACTGCGCGAAAAATGGAGGGACGAAGCCCGCAGCCTGGAACGGGTGAAAACGAGCCACCAAACCGGGGTTGAAAGGAGCTAGACCCGCCGAGCTTCCCCCGCCGAGGATCGGGCCCTCTTGCCAAGGAGGGCGGCCCTGCGAAGCGTTTGGAGAGGAGGGGGAGAAAAGGATTGGGGGAGGGGGGGGACTTCCCTGGCAAAGACGGTCCAACCTGCAGGAGGTTAATCACCCGCTACGCATGAAAATAAAAATAAAAATAAGGGGCGGCGGGAACAGAAGAAAATTACGAATTATGACCAATTAATTAGAGTAAATTAATTGCAACCCCCCTCTAAATTGTTGCAAAGAACATTTTCTCCCGCCTCGCAAATGCACAGGCCCACCCAGCTCCCCCCCAATGCAACCGCCGGGCCCCGCTCCTCGCTTCCATTCCGCTCCGCAAGCTGAGGTCGGGCGGCCTCCTCCTGTTCTCCCCTCGGTCTCGCTTCGCCCAAGGCCCCGCTCCCGCCGCCGGTTCCCCTGCCCGCAACCAGGCTTTGCGGCCCGGCCCTGCTTCCTGACCCCTCGCGGCTCGGAGGTTTAGAGAGGCAGGCGCGGCTCGGAGTTTGCGGAAGGACGATCGTTCCACGGCTCGGGAAGGCAGCGGGCGAGGGGCAGAGCGGGGGTCGATCTCTGGCCCGGCTGAACCCGCGTCCATCCAACCGCAGAGAGAGTTCCTCGGCTGGCTTTTCTAAGTTCGCTTCGGTTCCAGAACAGGAGGAAGGGAATAAGAGAGGAAGGAAGGAAGGAAGGAACGAAAGGAGGGAGGGAGGGAGGAAAAGATGAAGGTGGGAAGGATGGAAGAAGGAAGCCAGGCAGGCTGAATTGGAAGGAAGGAAGGAAGGAAGGAAGGAAGGAAGGAAGGAAGGAAGGAAGGAAGGAAGGAGATAGAAAAGTGGGAAGGAAAAGGAGAAGGAAGGAAAGAAGGCAGACAGGCGGTTGTATAGGAAGGAAGGAAAGAAAGAAAGAAAAAGAAAGAAAGAGAAAGAAGGAAGGAAGCAAACAAGGAAAAGATGAAGGTGGAAAGGAAGGAAGGAGAAGGAAGGCAGGCAGACGGTTGTATTGGAAAACAGGCGGCGTGTATGCTTCCCTTTTCCCGGCGCCTTCGCGAGGAACTGCGGCCTCCGGTCTCCGGCTCGGGGCCAGAGGAAACGCAGCGGGTCGCTTCGGAGTTTCGGGGGAGGGGGGCTGCAGCCTGGGAAGCGCCCTGAGCTCTGTGGCTGAGGTGGGGTGGGGGACGAACGGAGGAAGGCCTCGGGGTAGGAAGCCCCCCCTCCAGCCAGGGGTCGAGGCAGACCTGAATGAGATGGACACCCAGTTCGGCTGTTACCCTTTTGGAACGTCTGTAATGGGGAGCTGGGCCCCCACCCCGCTTTCTACCTGGGAACCCTTCAGGGACTGGAAGGAGCTCTCCCCGTGGCCTCCTTTTCAAAGTCAACCTGCTGAGGGCCTCATAGTCGTTGCTCTCTCTTGATCCAGTCGCTCCATATTCCCCCTTAAAACACGATTTCCAAACGCCCCCCGACCCTTCTCGGCTTCTATCTTTGATGTTTCCCCTTCCTGCCCAAATTTAGACCTTTTCATTTTCACTTCCCAAAATTCAGGCTGCTGACCCAGAATGAGGAGGGAAGGAAGGTGCTTCTCCCCTGTGCCGGAGGCCCGGGAGTTAACTTCCCATAATCCCCTACCCCCCCACACCTGTGAGGTCACCAAGTGGAGGAAAGATTCAGAGAATCCACGGGGGTGAAGAGGGCAGTTCACACGTTCGCTGGGATGTTAAATCCCGCGGGAACGGATGGATCTCTTGGCGAAGGAGCCGAACCTTGGTTTGTCCTTCCAGCCGGCCGGGCCGCCCCAAGACCGAAGTTTCTGGGGGGCTCGAAGCAAAGAGGGCAGCGATCTTCTCAGGCGCAGGACCTCCAGGCCTGGACGCTGGAGCAGAAGGAGCCCCGGGCCTCGCTTCTTCCCGAGGCCGCAAGGAAGCTGCGCCCAGGCTTGGGGCTCGGCCCCTCCTCTCCTCCAGGCTCCCTCTTGCCTCGGCTTCCTAGCCCAGAGGGGCCCTCCTACCACGGAACAATCTTTTACCCCGGAGGAACTCGTTTCCTCTTCCCTTCCGACCGACTTTCGGCAAATCTGTTCTTAAACCTATCGGTGCGTTCGGTTGGATCGGCCTTGGGCCGCTCTGCGTCCGCAGGATGATGGGTTTTGTTGTTCTCCCTCTCCGTCCGCGCCTTCTCCGCAAGCCTTGACTTTCTCGAAGGAGGCTGCGCCGCCCCCCCGGCCCAGGGCCCCCTCCCACTCCCCGGACACCTCTTTGATGCTTCCACCTTCTATTCACACGAACGGGTCCGACTCCCGAAAACATCCGGGAGCCATTCTTAAACCTGGTCATAAAGGGAAAAGGGGGGGTTCAGAAGACCCCAAACCCTTCACCCATCCGGAGGCAGAATTAAGGAGAAAGCCGCAAAGAGAGGCGGTGGGCGAGGGGAGACCAGAAACGAACCTTCACGCGAATAAATAGTCATTAGGACACTAGGCTTCCGGCCGCCTCGCGGAGCCGATGCGCGTGCAAGCGAGCTCGGAGAAACTCCGCCGTTTGTCATCGAAAGGGCGCGACCCCCGAGAGGGGAGAGGGGGAAAGACCCTCCCGCGTTTGAGAAGGGCGGTTTCTGCTGCTTCAGCCCCCCCACCCCCAGTCCCGGGTTAGACGAGCTCCGTCAGAAAGGAGCCAGTTCTCCTCTGCAAGGAGTTCTGGTGGAAAGGAAGGGGGGCCGCTTGGTGTGATTTTGCTGGTAAATTTCAACCTGTCCAACCCCGTTTTTAAGTTATGCTGTCATCATCCGTGTATTGATAGGTTTCCTATGCCCGGAGTTCCGTAGGTGAGATGGGCGGCATAGAAATGGAAGAATATCAATATGTTCCTAGGGGCTACGCTGCCCCTCCCTTCTCCCCCTTCTCCTTCCCCCTTTTTTCCTCTCCTTCTCCACCGGGGCTCTCCTGCCTGGGGCGGCCTGGGGCGAAGGCCGCCTACGGCAGCGGTCCGACCTGAGTCCCAACCGAAGCCCTTCCCCGGCCCAGGAAGGGAAAAGCAGGGAGGTCAGAGTTTTTGAACTTTTGAAGTTCCAGGGAAAATAAAAATAAAAGCGATATGCCATGAATTGGAATCATAAGGAACGGGGAGACGGGAGATAGGAGGTATTTTGTCAAGCCTTCAGCCCTTCTTCCTCCCTCCCTCCCTTCCTTTCCTTCCTTTCCTTCCTTTCTTCCTCTTTCTTTCTTTCTTTCTTTCTTTCTTTCTTTCTTTCTTTCTTTCTTTCTTTCTTTCTTTCTTTCTTATCAAATTGGCATTACTTCCTCTAGAAACGTACCATATAAATAACGTGCGTATTTATACAAAGGTTTAACGGTTGCCTATATCTTGAATTTGTATTGTTGGTTTTATCTTGGCTGTACACCGCCCTGAGTCCCTTTGGGAGAAGGGCGGTATAAAAATTTAAGAAAACTGAAAAACTGAAACTGAATTTCTGGCGGGAATTAAAAGCGGAGCTCCTGAGCGTATTCCGACTGGCGGCTACCGGATCGAAGGGACGGTATCCGAAGAGCACCTAATACAGAAATCCCGGTCCTTGTTGGTGGATCCGGAGCGGAATCGCTTCGTCCCTGGGTGTCCAGGAACGTTTTTCGCCATCGCGACTGAGGCGTGTGGCTGTTATTGCTGAGCCGCTTGGAAATTCCTCATTTGGACTCCAGCTATGAATCGTTCAACCTCCGTCTTCGAATTTCCTCCTTCGGAAGCGGATGATGGGCCTCCTGATTATTGCGCGGCTGCCCTGAAAACGAATTCCTCGCTGGAGGGAATCCTTAACGGAGCCTGTGGCTAAGAACACCCCACTTTCTGCCCGGCTGTCCCGGGGATGATGGGAGGTGTAGTCCGGGCGGAGTGACCGCCTGGGATATTCCGCTGGCCTTGGACAACCAGCAAAGCTATTTTTAAAGTGAGGGAAGTCCGAAGGAGGGTCGAGCGACCCTTCTAAGAGGCCACTGACTCTTTGAAAAGGAGGCACAGGGTGGGCGCATCCAACTCCTATATTTATTTAAAACATTTATATGCCCCCTCCCCAGAGCTGGTTGAAAGGTGGGCGGCTGTATAAATCTTTTAAATAAATGAATAATGCGGTATATTCAGGATGTAAAAATCCACCTATTTGGATGAGATCCCTGTTTCCACTGCGCCTAAACACACAGGCGCACAGCGCGCTCACTGGGAACTGCGCCCGATCCCAAACCCGGCGCCCTGCCCGCCTTTCGGAGGCCTATCCTCTCAACTGCAAAAATTTAACAAAGAAAAGCAAAGACATCGGAGGAGAGATAATCCTCCCTGGCATCTCAAGTCTACCCGCAAGGCCTCCGCCGTAATGTGCAAGAGAGCCAGTTTTCTCAGGAAAAGGTCCGGGTTCAGACGACATAAACACCCGAATGCCGCGTAAACGACGCCAATGGCGCGATTCCTTCCCTCACCCTCATGGCGGACAGATAAGAGGTGTCCACGCAGCCAGATCCAACGGGAGACGAATCGGATTAAAGTAGTAAGAAATTGTCTTTTAAGAAAGAAAGGAAGAACGAAAGAAAGGAAGAAAAAGAAAGAAAGAAAGAAAGAAAGAAAGAAAGAAAGAAAGAAAGAAAGAAAGAAAGAAAGAAAGAAAGAAAGAAAGAAAGAAAGAACACTAACAGGGTTTTAATGATAATCCAAGAAGGGTCCTTGATGCTCTCTGATCTTGGTTGTTTTCTTGCAGACGTTTTACTGCCCAGACTAGGTAACATAATCAGTCCTAGGATGGAGTGGGGAGAAGGAGAAGGAGAAGGAGAAGGAGAAGGAGAAGGAGAAGGAGAAGGAGAAGGAGAAGGAGAAGGAGAAGGAGAAGGAGAATAATTGTGGGGTTCTTAGTAGTCTCTGAGCTTGCTTGTTTTCTTGCATTTCATGACCCAACTAGGGAACATCATCAGTGCTAGAAGGGAGTGGGGTTTGGAGGAAGGAGAAGAGGAGAGGTGTGTGTGTGTGTGTGTGTGTGTGTGTGTGTGTGTGTGTGTGTGTGTGTGGTGTTTCTTTGCAGCAGCAGTGGAGCTCCTGGTCCTCCAGAAGCTTCACCAGCCAGATGGCACTGTTGTCCTCCATGAAAGTCCTTGGAGAAGACGTTCAAAGTCAAAGCACCTACAAAGACCAGAATTGTGCAAGCAGAATTTGTGATATCTCCCATGACCCTCTATGGAAGGAAAAGTTGGACTTTGAAGAAGAACCGGAAGAGGATGGAGATTTTTGAGCTTTGCGGTTGGAGAAGGCTCCTGACTGAGAACATTTCGTGGACCACCAAGAAAATTAACAATGTGAAATAAAGAAGATATGTTAAGAGAGAGAAGCAAGTATGACGATTATTATGTTCATTACTATCATTTTAATATTATAGAATTAATGTTAATGTAATGGATATTGTTGTAAATCTTGATTATTGTTTTACAAAGATATTTGTACCTGGATGACACACTGTTTAATTCAAGATGGAATTATTATCTTAAAAAATAAAAATTGTATTAAAAGAAAATAAAAGAAACAATGGATCATCAAACACAGAGTTCCAGGTCTAGAGAAGGATTAAGGGGGATTTAATCCAGGTAGTGCAGAGTTCCTGGTCCTTCTGAATGGCTGTTTAGGTGAGCTCAGAGGCTCCAAGGAGATCTTGGCTGGCGGAGAGGGGACGATGACAGGCATTTCCTTGGGACGGGACCAGAATAACAGAGTTGGAAGGAACCTTGGAGGTCCTCTAGTCCAACCCCCTGCTTAAACAGGAGCCCTTATACCACCCCATACAAATGGTTGTCCAATCTCTTCTTAAAAGCTTCCAGTGATGAAGCACCCACAACTTCTGGTGGCAAGCTGTTCCACTGGTAAATTGTCCTCACTGTTAGGAAATTCCTCCTTAATTCCAGGTTGCTTCTCTCCTTGATTAGTTTCCACCCGTTGCTTCTTGTCCTGGTGCTTTGGAGAATAGGTGGATCCCCTCTTCTTTGGGGCAGCCGCTCAAATATTGGAAGACTGCTATCGTGTCACCCCGAGTCCTTCTTTTCATTAAACCAGACATACCCAATTCTTGCAATTTGGCTGAGGATTTCTGGGTATTAAGTCTTAAAGTTTCCAAGGTTGGACACCCCTGACTGGAATCTAATTCCAGGTGCATAATATACCTTATCCTGGCACAATTCCTACAGGATCCTGGGCGCTGGAGTCCAACCTGAAGGTTGAGAAATTCTTGAATGAATGAATGAATGAATGAGCTGGAAGGGACCTTGGAGGTCTTCTAGTCCAGCCCCCTGCTCAAGCAGGAGAACCTATACCATTTCAGATAAGTGAGAGCCTTGGTGGCGCAGCAGACTAAAGTGCTGTTAACTAGCACCAGCTGCCTGCAATTACTGCGAGTTCAAATCTCACCAGGCTCAAGATTGACTCAGCCTTCCATCCTTTCGAGGTAGGTAAATTGAGGACCCGGATTGTGGGGGCAATAAGCTGACTTTGTATAAAAAAGAACACCGCTTGGGGGGGGCCGAAAGCCCTACTAAGCAGGTATATACAAAAGTATGAAAGCTGTTGCTTAACGCATTGTAAGCCGCCCTGATTCTCTGGAGAAGGGCGGCATATAAATCGAACCAATAAATAAATAAATACTCTAACAGACTCTTCTTCCTTATGCAAAATCTAATACGGATCTCTGCAACACATAGGCACGTTGTGGGTGCGATTCCTGGCCAAGGAAACATAACATTTGACACCAGTTAGCCTCAGATACTTGGTGGAGCTCACACCCAGCCCAGGGGTGGAATCCAATTTTTTTACTACCAGTTCTGTGGGCGTGGCTTGGTGGGCGTGGTGTGGCTTGGTGGGCATGGCAGGGGAAGGATACTGCAAAATCCTCATTCCCACCCCACTCTGGGGCCAGCCAGAGGCGGTATTTGCTGGTTCTCTGAACTGCTCAAAATTTCCGCTACCGGTTCTCCTGAACCTGCCAGAACCTGCTGGATTTCACCCCTGACCCAGCCCAAGGAACTTCAAAGCCCATCCTTCCCCAACTTGGTCTGTATGAGGTTACGGCTCCTGTCTGTTCTCTTGACAGTTTGAGGAATCATGGGAGCTGTAGTTCAACAGTTCGGGGACCAGCAGCGCCACCTGCCTGTGGCTTTGAGGTTTTCCTCTTAGGCTGCCCCATCATCTCGGTTCTTAAGTTTTAATCTTTTAATTCTAGTTTTGGTTTTTTAAAGCACTTTTTAATCTTTTTTTTTAATATTGTAAACGACCCAGAGTCGCTGTATTAGTGAGATGGGTGGCATAGAAATGTAATAAATAAATAAATAAATAAATAAATAATAATAATATATATTAGCTGGGAAGGGGAGGGGGAAAATCTATAGAGAAACAGTAATTTTGACGAGGAAGAAGGTGACATATATCTAATGTTGATTTTATGTCTGGGGGTTATAAGCAGCCCCATTTCCAAAACTTCTGAAGCTTGCAGCTGAACTGTTTGGATGGCTCTCTTTTATCCTTTTGTTATTTATTATGTCCTTTTCCAAACATGGACACTGAAACGATATACCGTATTCCAGAGCCAGAGGCACAATACATTTCACATAAGGGCATTGCTGTGTTGGCAAGTTTAACAGAATAACAGAGTTGGAAGGGACCTTGGAGGTCATCTAGTCTAACCCCCTGCACAAGCAGGAAACCAGATACCTCCTGATTTTTGGCTACCAAGCACTAAGGCAGATTCTCCTTCTTGCAATGGAAGCAAAATGGTTTCCCTCATTTCGAGATCTCAGATACCCAGCACTAGATCCTTGAAGACCCCGGAGAAGAAGGGAGGGTAAAATAGCAGAGTAGAGACGGAGTCGGTGCTCTCGCTGGGGAGGACAGTGGGAAACGGTCAGGACAGGAAATGATTTGACTTGCTGTGGTGGAATGAGGGACAGTGACGTGGTTGTCCCAAAGGTGCATTTTTTTCCTCCAAAAGGCAACTGGGCTGTCTTGGTTGTTGTTGTTTTCTTTGAAAACATTTCGCTTCTCCTCCAAGAAGCTGCTTCAGTTTCCCACCGGTCACTTAGAACCGAGGAAGCTTCTTGGATGAGAAGCGAAACCTCTTCAAAGGCAAAACAGAAAACAAAACACATGAGAAACTCTAGTTGCCTTTTGGGAAAAGCATCCTTTGACCTGGAAGAATGGGACTCTTCATAGACAGGGAAGTGGAAGCTGTAAATGGGGTTCCCTTGTGGATCCCCCCTTGGTAGTTCAGTGGTCTAAGGCACCCTGTTATTAAGCTGGTTATTAAGACCAGCTGCCTGCAATTTCTGCAGGTTCGAATCTCTCCAAGGCTCAAGGTTGACTCAGCCTTCCATCCTTTCAAAGGTAGGTGAAATGAAGACCCAGTTTGTGGGGGCTATAAGCTGACTTTGTATAAATATACAAAAGTATGAAGGCTATTGCTTAACGCATTGTAAGCCGCCCTGAGTCTTCGGAGAAGGGCGGCATATAAATCAAATTAAAAAAAAAAAATGTCAGGGAAAGTTGAGGTGGAATACTAACAGTGAGAAAGGATCATTGACAGTAGCTGAATCATCTCTGTTTTTATTTGTTGGTATCCCACCTTTATTATTTTTCCAAAGAAGGCACTGAACATTACCAACACGTCTTCCTCCTCCTATTTGCCCCCCCCCCCACAACAACCCCCCTGTGAGGTAGGTTGGACCAAAAGAGAAAAAGAGAGAGAAGGGGGACTGGCTCAGTCACCCAGCCGGCTTTCGTGCCTAAGGGCAGAACTAGAACTCACACTAGTCTCCTGGTGATTGGCCCAAAGTCACCCAGCCGGTTTCCAAGACGATGCTACAACTCACAGCCTCCAGTTTTCTAGCGTGGTGCTTCAAGGCTGGACCCAACGGTTGAATTTGGATGTGGGCATTTTTACATGGGTGAAAACTGTCGTGTTTGGCCAACACTGTTGTGCTGGAGAGGGAGGCCAAGAGAGTCCCTGGACAATGCTGAACTCAAGGTTTGAAAGGTCTTCAGACAAGGAGAGCTTCCCTCTCCCCTCCTTGTCCAGCCTGATCAGCCCAGGTTGGGCCTCCTTGTGCACCCATCTGCAGGTCTTCTCGGTACGCTCACAAGGTGCTCGTGCAGCTGGATTCAGACGCAGCCTCTTTCGGGACCGCGCCAGCCCTCCAGGGTAGCCTTCTGTAGGAGAAGCAGAACCGTCCGGCGGGAGGAGTATCTGGGCTCTCTCCATTCAACTGTGGGAAGACCAAGGAAGCCAGTCAGAAGGAGAAGCTGAAAGGTATCTCCTCCGGCCAGAGAAAGCTTCGCTGAAGCCAAAGCAGACACCGGGAGAGGGAGCTTGCCGTTGTGTCTCTGTATGAACGACTGCTCTGGCCTTGGAATAGAACAGAGCTGGGAGGGACCCGGGAGGCCTTCTAGTCCAACCCCCGGCTAGAACAGGAGACCTCATGAGCCCTGGTGGTAAGAAGGCAGTACTGCAGTGCAGGATCCTTCTGCTGACTGCCGGCTGCCTGCGATTTGGCAGTTCGATTCTCACCAGGCTCAAGGTGGACTCAGCCTTCCGTCCTTCAGAGGTGGGTAAAATCAGGACCCAGATTGTTTGGGGGGAGAAGATGCCGACTCTGTAAACCGCTTAGAGAGGGATGGAAAGCCCTGTGAAGCGGTATGTAAGTCTTAAGCGCTGTTGCTATTGTTGTAGGACAAATGGCTGTCCAACCTCTTCTTAAAAGCCTCCAGTAATGGAGCACCCACAATTTCTGGTGGCCAGCTGTTCCACTGGTTAATTGTCCTCACCGTCAGGAAGTTTCTCCTTAAATCAGGTTGCTTCTCTCCTTGATTAGTTTCCATCCATTGCTTCTTCTTGTCCTGCCCTCTTACTTGAAGTGCTTGTTGCTGTTGAAGACTTTTTTTCTCCCCCCCCCCCACTTTTTATTTTCTTTAGGTGGCCTGGTACAAGATACAGGTGGAGGAAGCAAAAGAGAATCTCCTGGAAACTTAGCTCATTCCCGTTCAGATTTATGAGTTATGCGGACGCAAGGAGGGATGGGCAAGTGGACACATTTTGGGGTGCATTTTGGAGGGTGGAGCTTGCTTTTCAGCATCAGTTTAGAACAAGACTAAGAGGGAATGGAAAAGATCATTCGGATCACAAACGTTTCTGGAATACCTGAAAAAAAGCACCTGAGGGCAGGAGAAGAAGCAACGGATGGACTCATCAAGGAGAGAAGAGATCTGGAACTAAGGAGGAATTTCCTGACAGTGAGGACAATTAACCAGTGGAACAGCTTGCCACCAGAAGTTGTGAATGCTCCAACACCGGAGGTTTTTTGTTTTTTTAAAAAATTTTTATTTGATTTATATGCCGCCCTTCTCCGGAGACTCAGGGCGGCTTACAATACGTTAAGCAATAGCCTTCATACTTTTGTATATTTTATACAAAGTCAGCTTATTGCCCCCACAAACTGGGTCCTCATTTCACCTACCTAAGAAAGGATGGAAGGCTGAGTCAACCTTGAGCCTGGTAAGATTCGAACCTGCAGAAATTGCAGGCAGCTGTGTTAATTACACAGGTGTAATTAATTACAGGGTGCTACAGGTTTTAAGAAAAGATTGGAGAAACCATTTGCCTGAAATGGCATAGGGTTTCCTGCCTAAGCAGGGGGTTGGACTAGAAGTCCTCCAAGGTCCCTTCCAACCATTCCATTCCATTCCATTCCACTCTACTCTACTCTACTCTATTCCAGTTTTCTATTCTATTCTATTCTATTCTATTCTATTTTATTCCAATTTCCTATTCTATTCTATTCTATTCTGTTCTGTTCTGTTCTGTTCTGTTCTGTTCTATTCCAATTTCCTATTCCAATTTCCTATTGCATTCTGTTCTATTATGTCCTGTCCTGTCCTCTGCTGTCCTGTCCTATCCTATCCTATCCTATCCTATCCTATCCTATCCTATCCTATCCTATCCTATCCTATCCTATCCTATCCTATTCCCATTCCCATTCCCATTCCCATTCCCTGGTTCTGAATATCCAGGGACTTCTAGCTGGCTTAAGGCAACTGCTGATGGATGGATGGATTTTGAAGGCCCTCCAGTTCCTACTTTGGGTGCCTCTATTCTTGCGTTCTCCTAAGGAGGCTGTGTTTTGTCGAGTCAAGATCCCTCGGCCTAAAGAGTGACCTTGGGTGCCTAACATCTCCCCCCCGCTTCTGATGTTGGATGTCATCTTCTGAAGCCCATGTCTGGACGGGCGAAGGAGAAATTAAATGGCCAGACTCTATAAAGTTTGGCCAACTTCCTTCTGAACGGCCTTCTTCTCTTTCTGAAGCGCAGTGGCCTCCAACTTTGTTGCTTCTACACCGAGAAGAAACTTTCTTCCTTTGGTCCCGAGGTTCTTCCAGATCCAGGTGGGAAGCAGGATTTTCGCCCAGCCCTGAGACGGACCTGAATGGCTTCTTCTCGGTTTCCATCCTGCTGCACTTCTTCCTGGCGGCTCTTCTTTTTCGTCCACGTGATCCACTTTTGATATATCCTGCAAAAGATGATCGGTGGGATGGTAACTTCGGATATCACCCAGCTACCAACTTGGATGGTCTCATCCGGCTAGAACAGGGGTGTGAAACTCGAGGCCTGTGGGCCGGATGCGGCCCAGAGGGTGCTTAGACCTGGCCTGGGCCTTCCATGGAAACGGTGAAGGGCCGGGCTCCGTTTTCACTGGCAGAGGGCTGCAGGAGGCCGTCGTGGCTGGAAACGGAGCCTCAATGAGTGACGTCAAGCTGGCCACGCCCACCCTGTCCATGCTCCTCCCACCAAGGTCAAACACAACTCTGATGCAGCCCTCAGTGAAATCGAGTTTGACACCCCTGTGCTAGAATGATAGAGCCCTAAGGATGGATAGGCCCACCGGATCAGCTAATGCAGGGCTCTCCGAATTTGGCAACTTTAAGACTTGTGGACTTCAACTCCCAGAATTCCCCAGCCAGCCAAGCTACTTAGATTTTAGAAGAGAATATTTGTAGCGCAGGTTGAACTGTAGGAGGAGGAGGAGGAGGAGGAAGGAGGAGGAGGAGGAGAAGGAGGAGGAGGAGGAGAGGAGGAGGAGAGAAGAGGAGGAGAAGAGGAGGAGGAGGAGAGGAGGAAGAGAAGAGGAGAAGAGGAGGAGGGAGGAGGGAGGAGAAGAGGAGGAGGAGAAGAAGAGGGGAGGGGGGAGGAGGAGGGAGAGGAGGAAGAGGAAGAGGAGAAGAGGAGGAGGAGGAGGAGGAGAAGAGGAGGAGGAGAAGCAGAGGGGAGGGGGGGAGGAGGAGGAGGAGAGGAGGAGGAGAAGAGGAGAAGAGGAGGAGGAGAGGAGGAGGGGAAGAGGAGGAGGAGGGGAAGAGGAGGAGGGAAGAGAAGGAGGAGAGGAAGAGGAGGAGGAGAGGAGGAGGAGAAGGAGAAGAGGAGAAGGAAGGTGGAGGAGGGGAAGAGGAGGAGGTGAGGAGAAGGAGAGAAAAGGAAGAGGAGGAGGAGGAGGAGATGATGAGAAGAAGAAGAGCAGAGAAGGGAGGACGTGGGGGAGAGGGAGGAGGAGGGGAAGAGGAGGAGGGGAAGAGGAGGAGAAGGAGAAGGAGAAGGAGAAGAGGAGGAGGAGAGGGAGGAAGGAGGGGAGGAGGGAGGAAGAGGGAGGAGGAGAGTGAATGGGGAATTATGGGATTTGAAGTCCGCAAGTCATAAAGTTGCCAAAATTGGAGACCCCTGCCCTAGGAGAAGGACTCTTCATGACCCCATGGACCGCCGTATGCCAACTGGTCGTAATTCAAGGACTACCTCTATGGCGTAGCTAACCTAACTGTCAGCCTAAAGGAGAGCTTGGGAGGGAGCCTGCCCCATCCAGTGCTGGACTTCTCAATACCCCCCAGCTGAGTCTCACCGGGATCCGTTCGTTTTCATGCCAAAGACCAGGCCGGCCAGAGCAGCTATGCAGACCAAGGCAACGGCTGTTCCAAGCCAAGATCTTGAAGATGGTCAGTTTAGTGAGCACTGCAGGCAAAGAGAAGGAGAGAGAGAGAGACGGAGTCTTTAACAGAATAATAGACTTGGAGATCTTCTACTCCAACCCCCCCCCCGTTAAGGCAGGAAACCCTCTACCATTTAAGACAAATGGCTGTCCAATCACTTCTTTAAAACCTCGAGTGATGGAGCTCCCACAGCTTCTGGTGTCAAGTTGTTCCACTGGTTAATTGTTCTCACTGTTAGGAAGTTTCTCCTTAGTTCTAAGTTGCTCCTCTCCTTGATTAGTTTCCACCCACTGCTTCTTGTCCTACCCTCAGGGGCTTTGGAGGATAGCTTGACTCCAGAGGTGGGTTTCAGCAGCTTCTGACCAGCCTTGGTGGCGCAGCAGACTAAAGTGCTGTTAAGTAACACCAGCTGCCTGCAATTACTGCAAGTTCAAATCTCACCAGGCTCAAGGTTGACTCAGCCTTCCATCCTTCCGAGGTCGGTAAAATGAGGACCCGGATTGTGGGGGCAATAAGCTGACTTTGTATAAAAAAAGAACACCGCTTTGGGGGGCCGAAAGCCCTACTAAGCAGGTATATACAAAAGTATGAAGGGTGTTGCTTAACGCATTGTAAGCCGCCCTGAGTCTCCGGAGAAGGGCGGCATATAAATCGAACCAATAAATAAACCAATAAAATAAATAGTTCTGGAGAACCGGTAGCAGAAATTTTGAGTAGTTTGGAGAACCGGTAGTAAAAATGCTGACTGGCCCCATCCCCACTTATTCTCTGCTTCCCAAGTCCCATTAAGTGAAATTGACCCCGTTTTACGACCTTCCTTGCCACAGTCGTTAAGTTAGTTGTAACAGGGTTGTTCTGCGAATCTGGCAACCTCATCGACTTTGCTTGTCCGAAGGTCGCAAAAGGGGATCGAATGAATCCCAGGACGCTGCACCCGTCATAAATCCAAACTGGTTGCCAAGCCTCCGAATTTTGATCACGTGACCCTGGGGCCTTAAGTCGCTTTTTTCAGTGCGTTGTAACTTTGAACGGTCACTAAATGAATGGTTGTAAGTCGAGGACCCACCTGTGTTTTTCCAGATTCATTAGCTCAACCGGAATGACCTAGCTAGTGATTCTAGAAGTTGAAATCTAGCTTCACCAAAGGTTGCAAGTTGGAGAAGACCAATCCACCGTACATCTCCAGCTCTGTCTCCACCCTGTCCCTCCAGGGAGTCTACTTACGTCCGGCATTGAAGGCGATGCTGCTGGTTGCGTTGCCGAAGGTGTTGTTAGCTTTACACACAAAATCCCCTGAATCTTTTTCTGTGATGTCCTGAATCTCCAGTCTCAAACGGTTATCCGAGTAGAAGGTGTGGAAACGCTGACGAACTAGTGAGAAGCTTTTGGTGGCAGCCAGGAGTTGCCCTCCTTTGTACAGGGCCAGCGTGGAAGGTGGGTGGCTCTCCACTTGGCAGGTGATGATAGCCAACTTCCCGTTCTGAATGTCCAGGTAAGCGTTCAAGGAGGGGCGTTCAGGTGCATCTACATTAACAAGAACAAAAGAACTTCCCTGATCAACAGCCAGGCCAATCAGCCATCGACAGACACATAGAGATAAACAACGTTTACATGCCATTCAAATGAGAACAACCAAAAAGCTAAAGGACCACAACACCTCCTTGCCAAGCAATCAGCACCCACATAGGCAGAGATTAACGCCAAGATGAACACCAGACCAACAATCAAAGAATAAAGAATAACCCAATCAAGGAGCTATTAATTCAGACAAACAATCCAAGAGAAAGAAAACAGCCTAATCAAGGAATCACCAGGAACGCTCCCACCAACACTGTCAAGGCAAGCCATGAATCTATAAAACCAGAGAAAACTCCACCTAGATGTTACCTAGTTGGGTCATGAAATGTCTGTAAGAAAACCACCAAGCTCAGAGAGCACCAAATCTTTTTTCTCCCCCTCCCCTTCTCCCCCTGCTCTTCCCCTCCGCAAACCCCCCCTCCCTTAGCTCTCATGATGTTACCTGGCTGGGTAATGAAACCTCTGCATGAAAACAGCCAAGCTCAGAGAGCACCAAGGACTCCACAGTTCTTCTTCTCCTCTTCCTCCTCCTCCTCCTCCTCTCTGCAAACCCCCCTCCCTTCTAGCACTCATGATGTTACCTGGCTAGGTAATGAAACATCTGCATGAAAATAGCCAAGCTCAGAGAGCACCAAGGACCCCACGCGACAGATCCATTCCTGGCCTTGGGTCTGTGGACCAGATGTTTCTACTATTTATTGAATGTTTTAATATTGAACTTGTTCCTGTTTGAAACTCAAGAAGAACTGTTTTTATTGTGTAATGACAACAACTGGTAAGAAGACTTTGTACTTGGAATATCCCTGGATTGATATTTTAACTATCGCCTTATCTGTGTATGACTTGGATTGTTATTGGACTTTGCTTTACTTTTTCCTAAAAGTAAAAGACTACAACAACTCAGTGTGTCAGTATATTAACTGTGATTATTTATAAACACTCTCAGCCGTTTTCATGTGCATACTCAAGGGGTACTTTGCTCCATAATCCATAACATCGGTTATGAGCCAAGAATATCCTTAACACCAGATTAGCCATCTGCCTGCTGGTGGGCCGTCGCTGAGGCGAAATGGCCCACAACGTTCTCGAGCCACAATACTCACACTGCACCTTCAGCTGGACAAAGGCTGAGGTCAGACTTCCCGTCCTTCCGGTTGCCTGGCAGTGGTAGGCCCCGGTGTCATCCCTGGTCACTCGGCTCAAGAGGAGGGAGCCATCGGGACTATCCCAAAGCCACCGGCTGTTCTTGTACCAGGTGTAGTTCATGGGCTCCACCACCCGGCTGGCAATCTCACAGGTCAGGTTGGCCGGAGCGCCTTCGTGGACATCTGGCGATGGGTCGATGGTGATTCTTGCACCTGACGGGGTGAAGAGCAAACGAGGAATGGAAAGAGCCCGGCCCCTTCGCTGACTCGCCTTCTCTCCCCATCCTACCCTAAAACAAGAGGGTTGTTGAGCGCTGCTGGCTGGGGGATTCTAGGAGTTGAAGTCCACCCACTGCTGTAGAAGATCTTAGCCTACAACTCTCATCATCCTGAGCCATCTAACATACCTTCCCTGGCTTGGAGAAGTCTATCTTAGAGTAGAAAGAGGAAGGAAGGAGAAGAACGACTCACTCGGCACCCTGAAGTGTATCGAGGCGGCAGAGGTCCCGTAGGCGTTCTTAGCTAGGCAGCGGTATTGTCCTTCGTCCTCCTGAAGGACCTTCTGGATCTCCACTTTCAGGACGTTGTGAGAGGCGTGAACGACGTACCGTTGAGCGGGCAAGTTCCCTGAGAGCCTGCTGGAAGCCGCCACCATCACGTTTCCTCGGTGGAGCGTCAGCTCAGCGGGCGGATAGCTCTCCACGGCGCACTGCAGGACGGCCTGGTGGCCCGAGGGGCTTTCCAGGAATGAGGTGAGGGTGACCTTCTTGGGCTCGTCTGCGGAGAAGACCAGATTTAGAACGTCAACCGTAAAAGGGGGCCCTGCTTCTGGAACAGGCGGTGGCCACTGGTGGCACACGTGGATCCTGTACAGGTGGTCCTCCACTTACGACGGTTCATTGAGGGACCGTTCCAAGTTACAATGGCTGTGAAAAAAGGGACTTAGGACCCTTTTCACACTTAGGACCGTTGAAGCATCTCCCTCCCCCCCATGGTCACGTGATCAAAATTTGGATGCTTAGCAACTCCTCCCCCTCTTACTTGACTATCTTCTCCTGTCTCTTTTTCTTCTCTCTCTTTCTCCTTCTTTCTTTCTCTGTCTTTCTCTTTCTCCTCCTCCTCCTCCTTTCTCCTTCTCCTCATCTATCTTCTGTCTCTTTTTCTTCTCTCTTCTTTCTCTTTCTCCTCCTCCTATCTTCTCCTTTCGCCTCCTCCTCATCTCTTTCTCTTTCTCCTCTTCCTTTCTCCTTCCTTCTTCTTGTCTATCTTATCCTGTTTCTTTCCTTTCTCCTCCTCTTTGTCTTATCTTCTCCTTCCTCCTTCCTCCTTGACTATCTTATCCTGTCTCTTTCTCTTCTCTCTTTCTCTTTCTCCTCCTCCCTTTCTCCTTCTCCTCATCTATCTTCTGTCTCTTTTTCTTTCTCTCTCTTTCTCTTCTTTCCCTTTCTCCTCCTCCTTCTATCTTCTCCTTTCTCCCACTCCTCCTTGTCTTTTTCTCTTTCTCCTCTTCCTTTCTCCTTCCTTCTCCTTGTCTATCTTCTCCTGTCTCTTTCCTTTCTCCTCCTCTTTGTCTTATCTTCTCCTTCCTCCTCGCCTATCTTCTCCTGTCTCTTTCTCTTTCCCCAATTCCTCCTCCTTCTATCTTCTTCTTTCTCCTCCTCCTCCCCTCTGCTCACTCAGGGTATATCCATGACCTTACAGGCACAAGTCAACCTTTATAGCACCTCCAGAGACCCCAGACCTGGCCCTTGACCAAAGGATCTGATCTCCCTTTGAGCCTGGTGACCTCCAGACCTGCTGAAGCCCCCCTGCCACCTTCTCGGGTCAGTAGTTCCCATCAGGAGCAAGGACAACAGTTCGTTGGAAACAAGGCTGAAGACAGACAGCTATGGGCCTGACGATATGTTGGGATCCAGACAGACAGACAGAGGAAGTTCTGTCCTCCACCCCGAAGCCAGAAGGTACTCACAGTGCACATAGAGAGCGACGGGTGGAGACATCCTGGTGCCCCTTTCGTCTTGAGCCTGACAAGAGTAGGATCCCATGTCCCGGGGAGTAACAGCTCGGAGCAGGAAGGAGGTGGCCGGACCTTCTCCCAACCACCTGGCATCCTTGTACCAGGTGTAGAGGGCTGACGCTTGGAAGTTGGCATCTTCACAGATCAGAGAGACACGCTGTCCTTCGTGCACATCTGGGGCGGGCTCAATCACCAGCCTTAGAGCTATCCGGGGAGGAGAAGAAGAGCGACATGGACGGATGCAGAAGTCCTCCAACCTCCGTTCCCTCATGCTAAGTCAGTGTTTCTCAACCTTGGAAAGCTTGAAGATGGGTGGACTTCAACTCCCAGAATCCCCCAGCCAGCAGCGCTGGCTGGGGGATTCTGGGAGTTGAAGTCCACCCATCTTCAAGCTTCCAAGGTTGATCAACACTGTGCTAAGTCAACGGTGTTACAGGTGTTATGTCTACCTTATATGCAGCTCTATCGTTCTTCTCTATTGTAGTTGTTTCCCCGAATCACATGGCCACTCTAGGATTCATCTCTATTGTTCCCGCGATGCATTGCCTGTCCCTGTTGTATTTACTCACTCTCTAGTCAAAGGCTTTCGGCACAGGGATGGCCTGTAGTGTGCTTACTTACTCTACGTGAAACGAACGGACGGAGTGAACATCCTCCACCATCGCCCCCTAAATTGCCTTCTTTCTACTCTTCGGAGCCTTCAACAACCTATCAAGCGCCTGATGGACCAGAAGGAGCTGCAGGTCCTACACTTCCTGTAGGTGTACATGCCCTGCGCGTGTACATGCTTGCTTCGCACGCATGTGTCCGTGCACGCGCCTGGCCTTCCACGCATGTGCTTTCCTTGCTCGTGTGCCTTCCGCGCATGTGCCCAGTCTCGAAAACGTGCCTAAATAGCACGACTTGGAGTCGGGACTGGTTCGCCCGAACCGGCTGAATACCACCTCTGCTCCTGCAGCACTCTGCCTGCTGTCCGCCGGGGCCAGCCTGGAAATGTCAAAGGATCAGCTGGTGGGCGTTAAATTTGACACCCCTGATTTAGAGCTAGGAAGGTTCATGTCCTCCTGGCCTCTGGACTCCCTTCCTGCCTCCAGGAGTTTGGCTCCTTGGCTGGAGGAAAAGAACGGCGGTGCAGAACCCAATATCTCATCCCAGGTAGTCCTTGAGTTACCACAGTTCGTTTAAGGACGGTTCGAAGTTACAACGGGCCTGAAAAAAGTGACTCAGGACCAGTGGTGAAATCCAATTTTTTTTTTACTACCGGTTCTGTGGCTTGGTGGGCGTGGCTTGTTGGGCATGACAGGGGAAGGATACTGCAAAATCTCCATTCCCGTCCCACTCCAGTGGAAGAATACTGCAAAATCCCCATTCCCTCCCCATTCCAGGGGAAGGTTACTGTAAAATCCCCATTCCCTCCCCACTCCAGGGGAAGGATATTGCAAAATCTCCATTCCCTCCCCACTTCAGGAGAAGGTTACTGCAAAATCCCCATTCCCTCCCCACTCCAGGGGAAGGTTACTGCAAAATCCCCATTCCCTCCCCACTCCAGGGGAAGGTTACTGCAAAATCCCCATTCCCTCCCCACTCCAGGGGAAGGATATTGCAAAATCTCCATTCCCACCCTACTCTGGGGCCAGCCAGAGGTTGTATTTGCCGGTTCTCCGTACTACTCAAAATTTCCGCTACCGGTTCTCCAGAACCTGCTGGATTTCACCCCTGCTTAGGACCGTTTTCCCCCCACTTATGACCCCAAGGTCACGTGATCAAAATCCAGACACTTGGCAACTGACTCATTTTCACGATGGTCGCAGCGTCCTGGGGTCATGTGACCTTCTTTCGTGGCCTTTTGACGAGCACCGTCAACGGGGAAGCGGGATTCCCTTAACAACCGTGTCACTTAACAAGTGTGGCAAGGAAGGTCATAAAATGGGGGGGCGGGGGAAACTCATTTAATGGATGTCTCGCTTAGCAACATGAATTTGCGGCTCAGTTGCAGTTGTAACCCGGGGAGTCCCTGTACGCTCTAAGGCCTGAGCCCTCTTACTCACTCTCCACGGAGAGGTTGAAAGACGCCTGGGCTTGGCCAAGAGAGTTCCTCGCCCAACACTCGTAGCTCCCTTCGTCCTTCAGGTTGACGTCTCGGATCTCCAGCCTCAAGGAATTTGGGGAGGAAGCAGCCCTCAGCTTCTGGCCTGGCACCCCACGGACTTTGGAGGAGCTGGACGCCAAGACTTGGTCAGCACGGCGAAGGGACAGCACGGAAGGAGGGTTGCTCTCAGCGGTGCACAAGATGATCGCCAGCTGCCCTTTCTGGATCTCCAAGAAGGACTTGACCAGCACATTCCTGGGTGGATCTTCCAGGAAAAGAGGAGAGAGGTTAGGCTGTAGATATGTCATAGACTAGAAGCAGGGACCCCCAGGGTCGGAAGAGATCTTGGAGGTCTCCAACCCCCTGCCTGGATAAGAACCTGAGACCATCCTGAAGGACAGTTGAGACTTTGGAAAAAGGGCAGAGAAGAGCAACTAAGAGGATCAGAGGCCTGGAGACTAAAACATACGAAGAACGGTGGCAGGATTTGGGTCTGGCCAGTCTAGAGCAAAGAAGGGCGAGAGGGGCTGTGATAGCATCCAATGAAGAGGGGGGTCCACCTATTCTCCAAAGCACCAGAAGGCAGGACAAGAAGCAACGGATGGAACCCAATCAAGGAGAGAAGCAACCTGGAATTAAGGAGAAACTTCCTGACAGTGAGGACAATTAACCAGTGGAACAACTTGCCACCAGAAGTTGTGGGTGCTTCATCACTGGAGGCTTTTAAGAAAAGACTGGGGTGCCATTTGTCTGAAAGGGCATAAGGTCTCCTGCTTGAGCAGGGGGTTGGACTAGAAGACCTCCAAGGTCCCTTCTAACTCTGTTATTCTAGTTTGCCCCAGCAGTGAGGATGTTGATGTCAGCATTCTGATGCTGCCATAAAAAGGAGGAGACGAGGCTTGACTTTTCACCTAATTATTTTCTCTGTAGATAATATTCCCTAGGAGATGGGATGGGAGGGGGGAACATTCCTGTAGGGTGAGGTCAGAAGCTGGGGAGACTGACTTGGAAGATGGCCAATGAGAAGATGAGAATTGGGGAACGGGAAGGGAAGGGTTTGGGGGTCGGAGGGTTAGTATCGGCTACGACGAAGTTGGGGCCAGATCTGTCGTACTCAATAAATGGAATATTTCAGCAAAGATTAATTGTTTGGGAGTGCAATTTATTTGAGATGACATCGAAACCTGACAGTTACCTAGTTGGGTAACAATCAACCCCAGAGAGCACCAAGAACCCTGCAGTCCTTTTCCTCCTCCTCCTCCTCCTCCTCCTCCTCCTCCTCCTCCTCCTCCTCCAAGCCCCCTCCCTTCTAGCACTGAGGATATAACTTAGTTGAGTCATGAAACGTCTTCAAGAATCAACCAAGCTCAACGAGTATCAAGGACCCCACAGTCCTCCTCCTCTCCTCCTCCTCCTCTTCTTCTTCTTCCTCCTCGCAAACCCCGTCCCTTCTAGCAGTGGTAATGTTACTAAGCTTGTTAATGGTGGCGCAGCAGACTAAAGCGCTGTTAAAGTAGCACCAGCTGCCTGCAATTACTGCAAGTTCAAATCTCCCCAGGCTCAAGGTTGACTCAGCCTTCCATCCTTTCGAGGTAGGTAAAATGAGGACCTGGATTGTGGGGGCAATAAGCTGACTTTGTATATATTAAAAAAACACCGCTTAGGGGGCCCCTGAAAGCCCTACTAAGCAGGTATATACAAAAGTGTGAAGGCTATTGCTTAATGCATTGTAAGCCACCCTGAGTCTCCGGAGAAGGGCGGCATATAAATCGAACCAACAAATAAATAAATAAATAAATAAATAAATAAATAAATGAACGAATGAATGAACGAATGAATGAATGAATGAATGAATGAATGAAAGAAAAAGTCCAAGCTCAGAGAGCGCCCAGCACCCAAAGCAGGTATTCCGAAAAGGACACCAGTCCTCCAGCAGCCCCCTCATCCTAAGGCCATGACACGCAGGAGGTGCAACCTGTCTTAGGGGGAAGCAGATTGCATTAGGCCAGTGATGGCTAACCTTTTTGCCGTCCTGTGCCAAAAGGAGGGGGAGCACGGGGGGTCATGCGCGTGTGAGCCCACACCCATAATTCAGTGCGCCCCGTCCCCCTGCATTCGACCTCCCCCCCAGTGCTTCCCCCACTTTTGGCACGCGATGGCACGGTGGGCCTGGTAGGCCTGTTTTTTTGCCCTCCCCAGGCTCCAGAGGCTATCTTGGAGCCTGGGAAGGGTGAAAATAGCCTTCCCCATTCCCTGGAGGCCCTCCGGAGGCCGGAAACAGCCTGTTTCCCAACTTCTGGTGGGCCCGGAAGGCCCGAAAATCAGCTGGCGGAGCTGTGCTAAGGCAACGCTCATGTGCCCATCGATATGGCTTCGCATGCCACCTGTGGCACACGTGCCAAAGGTTTGCCATCACAGCATTAGGCCATCAAATTTAGCGCCCCCCCTCCGCCCTTCCCCAGGACCTACAGAGGACATTCAGGGTGCTTAAGGAGGAATTGCGCATCCTTTCTCGGGTCTGGACGGTGCAGTAGTAGGTCCCGGCATCTTCTATGGTAGCCTGGTGTAACACCAGAGTCCGGACCAAGCCTTCTGCATACCACTCGTTGTTCTTAAACCAGATGTAGCGCATGTCCCCGACAGCGTCCGAGTCAACGGCACAGGTCAGATTGACGGAGTTCCCTTCCAGGGCATCTGGAGGAGAAATCCAGAGCTTTGCGGCTAGAAGGACAGAAGGGAAAGAGAAGGCCTGTGATTGGCACATCCAGGAAGGTCTCTGGATTTATATTCGGGATTCTCTGGAAAGAGAGTGGTCAACAGATCCTTAACCAGATCCCCTCCCCTCCTCCCCCTGAAATATTTGGGTCTTGCAAAATCAGAATGAATTGCTGAATTGCATTCAGAGGAGTTTGAAATGGTATACTGTAGTTTTGTGCCTGAGCAGGGGGTTGGACTAGAAGACCTCCAAGGTCCCTTCCAACTCTATTCTATTCTATTCTATTCTATTCTATTCTATTCTATTCTATTCTACTCTACTCTACTCTACTCTACTCTATTCTATTCTTTTCTATTCTATTCTATTCCGTATTTTCTATTCTGTTCCATTCTGTTCTATTCTGTTCTGTTATTTTATTACATGTATTTAATCTATTATATTTATATGTCCTCCAACTCACTATTGAAATGACTCTGGGCAGCTTATATGTCAATATTGGGGTGTAACTTTCATTTTAGGTGTTTGTTCTCCATGGCTGAAAAGTTTTTCTCCTTTGTGGTGTAGAGAAAATGCTTTAACTTTTTTACAAGTCCACCAAACATGAAAATAGGTAGCATCAGCACAATCACATCTCCAACATTTGGGTTGTAAACTCGGGTACATACAAGCTAACTTTTTGGGATCCAAATGCCATCTATAAAACATTTTATAAAAAATTTTCTCTCAGATTTTGAGCTTGTGTAAATTTTACATTTCTTACCCAGATCCTTTCCCATGTTTCCATCATTATTGGTTCCTCGAAATTTTGTGCCCATTTTATCATACAATCTTTAACTAACTCTGTCACCGAGTCTATTTCTATCAATATATTATACAACCTTTTTATGTGCATTTGACTATGGTCCCTAATTTGTTTTATCAAATGAGAAATTTCCATTTCTTCTTTTTGATTTATATTCATGTTATGCATAGTTTCAAAGACTTGTTTTCCAAGATTCTGGTAGCAGGAGGCCTACACCTCAAATGTTGGAGATAGAGAAGCAGATGTAGATGCTTACTAAGCAGATAGTAAAAGAGCCATGTGCATAAGTACAACTGATGGGTATCTTCTCCATGCAAAAGTCATTGAGGATCAGAGGTGGGTTTCAGCAGGTTCTGACCAATTCTGGAGAACCGGTAGCGGAAATTTTGAGTAGTTTGGAGAACCGGTAGTAAAAATTCTGACTGGCCCCGCCCCCATCTATTCTCTGCCTCCCAGTTGATCGGGAGGAAATGGGGATTTTACAGTAACCTTCCCCTGGAGTGTGGTGGGAATGGAGATTTTACACTATCCTTCCCCTGCCACACCCACAGAACTTCAAAAGCTTTGAGCACACTGACGATGACTCCTCGAATGGTGACGAAATGCTTGCAACTAAAATTGCCAAGCTTGGAGCTCAGACCAGCATACTTCCCCCTTTTTCCTTCTTCATTCTTGGAACTAAGTTTATGGATGGAGGAGAAACCTCCAGGCATTGGCTGATTGGCTGGCTGTTAGTCCCAGCTTTTGCCAAGCCAAGGGTGGGGTAACTAATGATGCAGAAGGATTGCCTTTCAGCACAAAGTGCACAGCTGACACCACAAAAGGCTTACACAGCCGTAGCCATCGGTGAAGTCTGTTAGTCTCTGTTCTCTTGGCACCGGGTGTAGCCCACCGCACTCGGTTTTGCAGTGAGGATGATCAGACCCCAAGTTAAGCAAAACCAGATTCTCCAAGCATCTATTTTGGTCCTCAGTTTTCCATAGGTTTTGCTTTTTGGCTTTTCTGTTTCCTCTAAAAGGAGCTTTTTTGTTCAGCCCCCTTGGAGTCTTCTTGTTTGACATATCGGGGCATTACATAGACCAGTGTTTCCCAAAGTGTGGTACGCGTACCCCCAGGGGTACAGGAAGAGTTTGGTGGGGGTACGCGTTGCACCGGAGTTTGGTGGGGATCACATGGGAATATCCACTGCACCGTGCTTAGCTGCGCCCACAGAACAAGGAAAGAAATAGGCGCGTATTGCAGTTTTTACACGGGAACTGGGGCCATCGTACATCGTATCACAACTCATTATGGTGGGAACTTCTGCGCATCTTTCGCGCAGCTTGGGTTCGGCCATTTTTAAACTGCGGGAACATTAACAGTTGACGTTGAGCCGCGGAGCTGTTTAAACGCCGGAGAATTGCAGTGTTATCTAACGGTTAGACAGTCAATGCGTTAAGCAATAGCCTTCATACTTTTGTATATTTATACAAGGTCAGCTTATTGCCCCCACAATCTGGGTCCTCATTTCACCTACCTTTGAAAGGATGGAAGGCTGAGTCAACCTTGAGCCTAGTGAGATTTGAACTTGCAGTAATTGCAAGCAGCAGATGTTAATAACAGTGCTTTAGTCCATGTACTACAGGCTCTTCTAACTTTATGTGTGCTGCGTTCTTTGGGGTCCGTAGCTGGGGAAGAACACTTCCTTGAAGGCTTCCATATTGTTCCTCTTCCTGCTCCTGAGGCTGGACCAGAAGAAGCTCACATCAAGAGGGGCTACGTCAGGCAACTGCGATTGGCATGGAGATAATCGGAGGAGCTGCAGGGAGTGTGCTAAACCAGTATTTCTCAACCTTGGTAGCTTGAAGATGGGGGGACTTCAACTCCCAGAATTCGGAGCTGAAGTCCCCCCATCTTCAAGCT
Source organism: Pantherophis guttatus (assembly GCF_029531705.1). The sequence continues at coordinate 1,374,699 of NW_026844080.1, forward strand.
TCCAAGGTTGAGAAACACTGTGCAAAACGGTAAAAGCCAAAAAAAACATTGTCCTGCACGAAAGAGGGAGGTTGCCAAGGGAAATGCCTGGAATTAGGGAACAAGAAGTCCAGTGAAAGAAGCAGATGGGGTCTTCTCCTCGCCCTGAACGATCCCCCAGCTGCGCTCTGAATAGGATGAAATCTGAAACCTTCCCACCGGTCCGTTTTGTTGCTACTGTATTTGATGGAAACAAATGAGGCAGCCTTTCTCAGATAGAGAGATATAGATAGATATAGAGATAGATAGATAGATAGATATAGATAGATAGATAGATAGATAGATGGAGATAGATAAATAAATAGATAAATAGATAGAGATAGATAGAGATAGAGATAGATAGATAGATATAGAGATAGATAGATAGATAGGTGGAGATAGATAAATAAATATATAGAGATAGATAGATAGATAGATAGATAGATAGATAGATAGATAGATAGATACCAACAAAGATGATTAAGGGGCTGGAGACTAGAACATACAAAGAACGGTTGCAGGAACTGTGTATGTCTAGTCTAGAGAAAAGAAGGACTAGGGATGACATGATAGCAGTCTTCCAATATTTGAGGGTCTGCCCCAAAGAAGAGGGGGTCAAATTATTCTCCAAAGCACCTGAAGGAAGGACAAGAAGCAACTGATGGAAACTAATCAAGGAGAGAAACAACCTGGAATTAAGGAGGAATTTCCTGACAGTGAGAACAATTAACCAGTGGAACTGCTTGCCACCAGAAGTTGTGGGGGCTCCATCACTGGAGGTTTTAAAGAAGAGACTGGACAACCATTTGCCTGAAATATAACATTTCCTGCTTGAACAGAGGACTGGACTAGAAGACCCCCAAGATCCCTTCCAACTCTCTTATTGTGTTCTGTGAAATAGTTTAAATCCTACTTCCGTCCACCCCAGCATTTCTCAATCTTGACAACTCTGAGACTTCAACTCCCAGAATTCCTCAGATCTTTTAATACGGCGAAGGTGGAGAAAAGGTGGACTAACCTCCCCATTGCAGCTCAAAACTCAGATCTGAATACCTATCTGGGAGAGAAACCTGTTTATCAGGAAATTAGGAGATCTTCTTAAAAACGAAGCCCAGGTGCTGAGACCTGCCGCTATCTTCTGCCTTTGGTGCCCAGCGGTTGCTGACCTTTTTCCAGTCTGCAGTTGTTGTTTTTTAAGCTGACTCGTCGGTTGGTTGAAACAAGGGTTCCTTAAACAGACTTTCTTCCCATTTTCTAAAGGGCACAGCGAAGAACTGACCAACTGAGATTTGAACCCAGTTTTGGATAATGGAAGAAAAATCAGGTAGAAATAAGTTACTATCTGCCAGCACTATCACCCTAGGCTGCATCAAAAGAGGGATAGAATCAAAATCATGTGAAGCATTTGTATCGCTTTATAAGGCCTTGGTAAGACCACATCTGGAATCCTGCATTCAGTTTTGGTCACCATGATTTAAAAAAGATGTGGAGACTCTGGAAAGAGTGCAGAGAAGAGCAACCAAGAGGTTTAGGGGACTGGAGGCTAAAACATACAAAGAACGGTTGCAGGAACTGGGTATATCTAGTCTGGAGAAAAGAAGGACTAGGGATGACATGATAGAAAGTCTTCCAATATTTGAGGGGCTGCCCAAAAGAAGAGGGAGTCAACCTGTTCTCCAAAGCACCAGAAGGCAGGAGAAGAAGCAATAGATGGAAACTAACCAAGGAGAGAAGCAACCTAGAACTAAGGAGAAATTTCCTGACAGAACTATTAATCGTTGGAATGATTTGCCTCCAGAAGCTGTGAGGGCTCCATCACTGGAAGTTTAAGAAGAGACTGGACAGCTATTTGTCGGGGAATGGTTAAGGGTTGGAGGAGAGAGTTGGACCAGAAGACCTCCAAGACTTCCAATTCTGTTCTGTTCTGTTCTTTCCCAACATGCAAAGCGACTCTTAGTCTAGGCAACCTCAAGAAGAACCTGAAGCTAAGGTCCACCTTACCTTCTCAAAGACAGCAGTTGCTCCTGCTCTGGGACTCCTGTGGAACTCTCAGCTTCAGGTTGGAGACACCATCAAAAGATGCTCGGAGACTCCAGGTGGGATGCTAATATGATTCTGAGGTCCGTGGGGTCCAGAGGAGAATGTGGGTTCCTCTTTGGGGCAGCTTTATTGTCCTCCGTTTTCAGGAAGTCCTTTTGGAGAGTCAGCAGTTCTTATCCCATGCTTGGCTTCTTCACATACTTCTCTCTGGACATCAGTTCCTGGGAGAGGAAGAAGGCGGTGATTGTATATCTGGTCTCTCGAGGTCAGCATGATGGTGGGGGTTGGTTCTCCAGCGGTGGAGGAAGGAGGCCACTGAAGGAGCTCATGCATCAACTGTGACTTATCTAGGCACGTCCTGATTAAACTTGGGGTAGTGGAAGTGGGGACTGTAAAGCAGAGTTTGGGGAATGACCCCACCCCAAGATTGGCCAACCTTTGGATTTCGAACTGGGTGCTGCCACGTGTAGCTACCATCTCTCTTGGCTTGGAGTCTCCTGTAATCCTCTTAATGCTTGTGGACCAGATGGGATGGGATGACAAGGAAGATAAGGGTGGTGCAGCTGCACCAGACCAATCCGGCATCCTGTTTCCCAGGCTGGGAAGCGGACCACCCAAGGAGAGTCCCCGAGCCCACAGCTCTCATCCAGAATAACAGATTAGCAGAGTCAGAAGGGACCTCGGAGGTCTTCTAGTCCAACCCCCTGCTCAGGCAGGAAACCCTCTACCATTCCAGACAAACTTCTGGAGACAACTTCCACTCCACTGATTAATTGTCCTCAATGTCAGGAAATTTCTCCTTAGTTCTAGGTTGTTTCTCTCCTTGATTGGTTTCCATCTGTTGCTTTTTGTCCTGCTTTGGAGAACAGGTGGACTCCCCCCCTCTTCTTTGGGGCAGCCCCTCAAATATTGGCACACTGCTATCATGTCACCCCAGTCCTTCTTTTTATTAAACGAGACCTATCCAATTCCAGCAACCGTTCTTTGTATGTTTTAGCCTTCAGCCCCCAATCATCATTGTTTATTTTCTTTGCCCTCTGCAGAAGTTGTGGGTGCTCTATGATTGGAGGTTTCTAACAAGAGACTGGACAGCTCCTTTGTCTGAAATGGTAGAGGGTTTCCTGCCTGAACAGGGGGTTGGACTAGAAGACCTCCACGGCCCCGTCCAACTCTGTTATTCTGTTATTTTCATCATACCCATAGCTGCCAAGAATCTCTTACACAAAAAATTGAGAATCCCACAAATAGGAGGCCCCGTGGTGGAGATAAACATTTCCACTTTGGGCCTTTTTTGTGGTCTGCTTAACATGTCCTCATTTCAGGGGCAAACCACCAGAGCCCCATGGGCAGAGTTCAAACTAGCTACTTTATTGTTTTATGCCTGTAATGCAGGAATCTTTCCAGACTGGCACCTTTCTCCTGGGAAAGAGTAGACTGGACTAGACTAGAAAATCTAGTCTAGAATAGACTAGAAAATCAGAATAGAATAGAATAGAATAGAATAGAATAGAATAGAATAGAATAGAATAGAATAGAATAGAATAGCTTTATTGTCACAAAGAAGAGGGGGTTAACCTATTCTCCAAAGCCCCTGAAGGCAGGACAAGAAGCAACAGATGGAAACTAATCAAGGAGAGAAGCAACCTAGAACAAAGGAGAAACTTTCTAACAGGGAGGACAATTAACCAGTGGAACTGCTTGCCACCAGAAGTTCTGGGTGCTCCATCACTGAAGGTTTTCAAGAAGAGATTGGGTAGAATAACCCAATTGAGAAGGGACCTTGGAGGTCTTCTAGTCCAACTCCCTGTTCAGGCAGGAAACCCTCTACCGTTTCGGACAAATGGTTGTCCAGTCTCTTCTTGAAAACCTTCAGCGATGGAGCCCCTCCAACTCCTGGTGACAAGCTGTTCCACTGATTGTCCTCACCGTGAGGAAGTTCCTCCTTAAATCCAGCTCGCTTCTCTCCTTGATCAATTTCCCTCCATTGTTTCTTGTCTGGTACTTTGGAAAGTACCGTAAGTTGACTTCAAGGTATCTGTGGAGGATCAAGGATGCTTCTTGCCCTCTTGTATTTATGTAGCAAGTCTCTGCTAATTCCCCTCATGAACCTTCCTCCTCATTGGGACGGTTGCTCTCCAACCCCTTCAATTTTGTAGGGCAAACTTTCCCCCGCTTCTACTCCTTAGAATGCCTGCCAGCTTTTTCCTCTTTCTTCACAAGTCACTTCACACATTTAAACGCGTTTCCTGACTTTTCTTTCTTCCTGCTTCCGGTTATTCAGGATCATGCTTCTAAGCGCTATGTGCTTAGAGTTCGAAGTATTGTTAAAGGGCCCCCCACAGCCCCCCCACTTCACGGTCTGTTCCTGTTGCTCCCCTCTGGGAGGGGGCTCCGGAGGATGTCTTGGAAAGTCTTCCAAACAATTATTTCTAGCAGGACTAGCAGATTCTGCAACAGCTTTGCTCCCTAGGCCATCCATCTGGCAAACCCCCAGGATTCGTTTCTCTCGCCATGGACGTCTAGACATCCGAACTAGACCGCGTTGTTTCTCTGGGTCATCTCTGTGTGTGTATGTGGGTATCTGCCTATTTTTTGGGTCAGGTTTATGTCATGTATATTGGAAGGGGTGACCCTTTGAGACCTGTATGCAATGAAATCTCATTTTATGTATGCTGATTAGTGTACATTTAAAGTGACAATAAAGTTATTCTATTCTGTTCTGTCCTGTCCTATCCTATCCTGTGTATTCTATTCTGTTCTGTTCTGTTCTGCATTCTACTCTACTCTACTCTATTCTACTCTACTCGATTCTGCATTCTACTCTATACTCTGCATTCTACTCTACTCTACACTATTCTATTCTGCATTCTATTCTACGCTGCATTCTACTCTATTCTGCTTTCTACTCTATTCTATTCTGCATTCTATTCTATTCTTCTCTACTCTATTCTACTCTATTCCGCATTCTACTCTACTCTACTTTCTATTTTGCTTTCTACTCTACTCTACTTTCTATTCTGCATTCTAGTCTTCTCTACTTTCTATTCTGCTTTCTATTCTACTTTCTATTCTGCATTCTATTCTTCTCTACTCTATTCTACACTACTCTATTCTTCATTCTACTCTATTCTATTCTGCTTTCTACTCTACTTTCTATTCTGCATTCTATTCTATTCTTCTCTACTATTCTATTCTATTCTATTCTATTCTATTCTATTCTATTCTATTCTACTCTACTCTACTCTACTCTACTCTACTCTATTCTATTCTGCATTCTACTCTACTCTACTTACTCTACCCTATTCTGCACTCGACTGCATTCTACTCTACTCCACTCCTCTCTACTCTATTCTGCATTCTAGTCTACTTTACTCTATTCTATTCATTCTGTATTCTATTCTATTCTATTCTATTCTATTCTGTTCTGTTCTGTTCTGTTCTGTTCTACTCTACTCTACTCTACTCTACTCTACTCTACTCTACTCTACTCTACTCTACTCTATTCTGCATTCTACTCTACTCTACTCTACTCTACTCTAATCTACTCTATTCCCCAAGTCAACATTTCTAAATGTTCTTCTTCAGCAGAAGTTTCTTTCTTCTTTGGAAGGGTGTTTGTTCCCGGACAGATGCAACCATACTAAATAAATATTGAACATCTCCTGCCTTCCCAAAACAGTGACAGAACTGCAGCTGTACCTGAATAGACAACATGGACCACTTTCAACTAGGTTTAGGACTTTGAGAACTTGGGTAGAGAGCGGCCAGGACCTCCTGGAGCTGCAGGCCATAGATGTAGACATTCCTGGAAGAAGATGATGGGAATAAATAATTTGGGGTGATGTCAAGAACTGACTGGAAGGTATTTGGTGGAGGAACAAGGATTCCAGCTTGACTTGGGAGGACCTCCACCATTCCTTCCCCAGCCTTGTAGTCTTCAAGCATGCTTAGAACCATCACCTCAAGATCCTGGTTGGGCTCATCTTAGAAGGAAGGGAAAGGAGAACTCCTGGGCCCAGATTTTTGCAGAGGGTGCAGCCTTTCTCCAGAGCAAAGCACCGGAGGTCAAACGTGCAGAAACGAGAACTTGCAAGAAAAGGAAGTTGGTGGTGGAACTGGCAACTCGTGCCAACCTCGAGAAGACTTTAAGACTTGCGGACTTCAACTCCCAGAATTCCTCAGCTGGCTGCGGACAGGGCTCTCTAAACTTGACCACTTGTCAATGCTGGAATTCCCAGCATTCCCTGGCCAGCGCATGGAGTTGAAGTCCACAGGTCTTAAAGCGGCCAACTTTGGAGACCCCTGTCCGTGGCTGGCCGAGGAATGCTGGGAGTTGAAGTCCCGCAAGTCTTAAAGTGGACCAGTTTGGAAATTCCTGTCCGTGGCTGGATGAGGAATTCTGGGAATCGAAGTCCACAAGTTTGGAGAGCCATGCCCCTCAGAGAAGGAGGCAGGAAAGCGAGGCAAGAGGGAGGGAGGGAGCCTCCAGAAGCCCCCCCCCAAAAGGGTAGTTCAACTACAGCAACCAACTGCTCTCGGTGGGCCCAAGTGGAGGAACTTCTCAGTCTCCTCCTCCGCAGGCCCCTTCCTGCCTGGCACCTTCTCAGCGCACAGGCGGAGGCTGACTCGGCTTTTCTGGCCTGGGGATCTCGCTGAGGTCAGCAGCTGACCCTGGGAGGGCTGGAGGCCTCCGTGGCCATGTGCGGATCCGAAGGGCTGCCAGGCGCAGAGGAAACGAATCCACGAGCCGCCAAGGAGTGAGGGCAGGGCATCTGGAGATCACTTTCGATTCTTGGGTCTCGTTTTCCCTGATGGGGGCAGGTTTCGGGAGAGGCTGGGATCCGAGTCACCCGGGTCAAACTTCCTCACGGGTGCAGCTGCGGTTGTTGCTCATCAGGAGGCACAGACTGTGTGTGTGTGTGTGTGAGAGAGAGAGAGAGAGAGAGAGGGAGGGAGGGAGAGACAGGAGAGACAAAGAGAGAGGGAGGGCAAGAGAGAGGGAAAGGGAGATGGAAGGAAAGACAGAGAGAAAGAGAGAGGGAGGGAGAGAGAGAAGGAGAGAGAGAAGAGAGACGGAGAGAAAGAGAGAGAGGGAGAGAGAGAGGGAGAGGAGAGAGACAAAGATAGAGGGAGGGAGAGAGAGGGAGAGAGGAGGAGAGAGAGGGAGAGAGTGGGAAGGAGAGACAGAGAGAGAGAGAGAGAGGGAGAGGGAGAGGAAAGAGAGAAAGGGAGGGAAGGAGAGAGAGGGGGAGAGGGGGAGAGAGGGAGGGGGAGAGAGAGGGAGAGGAGGGAGAGAGGGAGGAGGAGGAGAGAGGGAGAGAGGGGGAAGGAGAGACACAGAGAGAATGAGAGAGGGAGGGCGAGAGAGAGGGAGAGGGAGAGGTAAGGAGAGACAGAGAGAAAGAGAGGGAGGGAAGGAGAGGGAGGGAGGGGAGAGGGAGGAAGAGGGAGAGAGAGGGAAGGAGAGAGAGAAAGAGAGAGGGAGGGAAGGAGAGAGAGGGGGAGAGGGGGAGAGAGGGAGGGGGAGAGAGAGGGAGAGGAGGGAGAGAGGGAGGAGGAGGAGAGAGGGAGCGAATGTGAAGGAGAGACAGAGAGAGAGAGAGAAAGAGAGAGGGAGGGAGAGGAAGGGAGGGAGAGAAGCGAGAAAGAGTGGGAGAAGGAGAGAGAGAGAGAGAGAGAGAGGGAGAGAGAGAGAGAGAGAGAGGGAGAGACCCCGAGAAAGAAAGAGAGAGAAGAAGGAGAAAGAGAGAGAGAGAGGGAGAGAGAGGGGAGAGAGAGAGAAGAGAGAAGATGAGGAGAGAGGGGGAGGGGGGGGGAGAGAGAGAAGAGAGAGAGAGAGAGAGAGAAAGAGAGGAGGGAGAGAGAGAAGAAGGGAGGGGAGGGGGAGGAGGGAGGGGGGAGGGAGAGAAAATAGGGAGAGAAAAGAGAAGAGAGAAGAGAGAGGAGAGGGGAAGGCAGGGAAGGGGAAGAGAGAAAAAAAGAAAAGAAGAGAGGAGGGGGGGAGGGGGGGGGGAGGAGAGGGGCCAGGGTGCCCTTGTGCTTTCCCCCTTCTGCCCCAATGGTGGAAGAGCCGCTGGATGCAAACGTACCCCCAGCCCCCAGCTCTGGATGGGTGCAATCCAGGCAGTCCTTGATTTATGACCATTTACACCCATTTGTTTAATCCGTGGAACGTCTGGCCTCCAGAAGTTGTAGATGCTCCCACCCTGGAAGTTTTTAAGAAGAGCCTTTTGCCTGAAGAGGTATGCTAGGGTGTGCTGGAGCAAGGGGTTGGACTAGATGACCTCCAAGGTCCCTTCGATGTCTCTTATTTTGTTCTGTCCTGTTCTGACTGTTGGAAGTCACAACAACCCTGAAAAAGTGACCCAGGACCCTTTTCCACACTTAACAGCGGTTGCAGCCCCCCCCCCCCTTCGTGGTCACGGATCCAAATTCAGGCTTTCTGGGCAAGTGATTCGTATCTGCGACAACTCGTAGTGTCCTGGGGTCACTTGATCCCCCTTTGCGACTTCCTTACAAGCCAAGTAAGTGGGGAAGCCGGATTCACTGAACGGTGGCAAGCCAGCGGGTAGACTGGGGCCAAACTCACTTAACAACTGTCTCGCTTAGCAACGGAAATGTTTGGGCTCCATTGTGGTCGTACGTGGAGGACAGCCTGTTTTTCAAACGGTCTCAGTTGGGGAGGGCAGAGACCAGGGGTGCTATTCAGCAGGTTCTGACAGGTTCTGGAGAACCGGCAGCGGAAATTTTGAGTAGTTCAGAGAACCGGAAAATACTACCTCTGGCTGGCCCCAGAGTGGGGTGGGAATGGGGATTTTGCAATATCCTTCCCCCAGGAGTGGGGTGGGACTGGGGATTTTGCAGTATCCTTTCCCTGGAGTGGGGTGGGAATGGGGATTTTGCAATATCCTTCCCCCAGGAGTGGGGTGGAATGGGGATTTTGCAGTATCCTTCCCCCAGAAGTGGAGAGGGAATGGGGACTTTGCAATATCCTTCCCCCAGGAGTGGGGTGGGAATGGGGATTTTGCAATATCCTTCCCCCAGAAGTGGAGAGGGAATGGGATTTTGCAGTATCCTTCCCCCAGGAGTGGGTGGAATGGGGGTTTTGCAATATCCTTCCCCTGCCACGCCCACCAAGCCACGGCCACAGAACCCGTAGTAAAAAAAATTGGATTTCACCTTCACTGGCAGAGTCCGAGTGAGGGATTCCCACAGAGCCCAGGCACCCATGGATTCCTTCAATAACTTCCCCTTTTTTTCTGCTTTGTTTATTTGCTTCTGCTGCCCCCAGCTGAAGGTCTCAGAGGGCAGCCCTGCAATTTTAATAAAGCTGTTGTGGCTCAGACTGGGGGGTGGGGGGTGGGGGGAACGTGCCAGGGCTGGGGAGATAAGGCAGTCTCAGTGATCGGTCCAAGTACTGGACTATATTTTTAACAGGACCCCTCCTTCGTGTTTGGGGTCTGGGTACGGTTCCCTCCCTCCTCCCTCCCCCCCCATGAAAGTCAGTGGGCTGACAGGGGGAGCTCTACGCTGAGTGGAAAGGAGGGATGGAGGGGGGCGCTTTCAGATTTGGGGGTTTCCCAGGTTGGGTTGGTTGACACAACAGGCTCAAGTCTAAAGCGAGGGAGGGAAGAAAGTAATAGAAGGATAGGAGGGAAGGAGGAGAGAAAGAAGGAGGAGCGAGGAAGGATAGGAAGGGAAGGAAGGGAGAAAGAGGAAGGGAGGAAGGAGGGAGGGAGGGAAAGAGGAAGGAAGGAAGGAAGGAAGGAAGGAAGGAAGGAAGGAAGGACAGGAAGGTGGGAGGGAGAGAGGGAAAGAAGGAGAGGGAAGGAGGAGAGAAATAGAGAGAGGAAGGAAAAAGGGATGGAGGGAAGGAGGGAGGAGAGAAAGAGGAAGCAAGAAGAAAGGAAGGGAGGGAAGGGGAGGGAGGGAAGGATAGGGAAGGAGTGAAAGGAGGAAGCAGAGTGAGGGACGAAGGAAAGGAAAGGAGGGAGGAAAAGGAAAAACGTGAGGAAGGAAGGAGGGAGGGAGAGAGGGAGGGAAAGAAGGAAAGAAGAAAGGAAGGAAAAAAGGAAGGAAGGACAGGAAGGTGAGAGGGAGAGAGGAAAGGAGGGATAGGGAAGGAGGAAAAAAATAGAAGGAGGAAGGAAGGAAAGGGCTGGAGGGAAGGAGGGAGGAGAGAAAGAGAGGAAGCAGGAAGGAAGGAAGGGAGGGAGGGAGGGAAGGATAGGGAAGGAGGAGAGGAAGGGAGGAAGCAGAGGGAGGGAGGGAGGGAAAGGAAAAAAGTGAGGAAGGAAGGAGAGAGGGAGAGAGGGAAGGAAGGATAGGGAAGGAGGAGAACAATAGAAGGAGGAAGGAAGGGATGGAGGGAAGGAGGGAAGAGAGAAAGAGAGGAAGCAGGAAGAAAGGAAGGGAGGGAGGGAGGGAAGGATAGGGAAGGAGGAGAGGAAGGGAGGAAGCAGAGGGAGGGAGAAGGGAAAGGAAAAAAGTGAGGAGGAGGAAGGAGAGAGGGAGAGAGGGAAGGAAGGATAGGGAAGGAGGAGAGAAATAGAGGAAGGAAGGAAGGAAGGAAGGAAGGAAGGAAGGAAGGAAGGAAGGAAGGAGAAAAACTGCCAAGCTGTGGCCATATCAATAGCCCCTATTATAAGCTTAGGCTAGCTGATGGCCCACACCAGGCCGCCCCTGATCCGCTGGACTCCGTCCTGGTGTCCCCAGCCCAGCCCAAGCCCCCTCTCCCTCTCCCTCTCCCTCTCCCCAGCAAGGCAAGGCTCAGCGCTCCCAGGTCGCATTCCTGGGGCTTCCTTGGAGAAGCCCAAAGGGCAGGGCAGCCCCACTCTGCTCGCAGGCGCCTTCGCATTCCTCGCTGATAAGGCGCAGAGCCTCGGCCGCTGCCCTGCGCAGCCTCTCCGGAATGTGAGGCATTCCTGCCGTGGACGAGAGCCTCTTGGGGCTGCCCTGGGGTGCCAGGACGGACGGGTTGCCCTGCCAGACTGGCGCCTGGTGGACGGGTGAAGAGGGAGGCAGCCCAGATGCCATGGAGAGGAGAGGGCTCTTCTAAGAGGCTCCAGAGCCCTCCAGCTGCCAGAGAAAATTATATTAAGTTATATTAAATTAAGTTATATTAAAATACATAAATAAATAAAAATATGGACCTGCTGGGGGAGAGGCCCAAACAAGAGCGGCCAGCTCACATGGAAGAAACGAATGATGCATTAAACGTCTGTTTGTCTTTAAAAAATAAAAAATAAAAAACTTTAAAAAAAGAAAAAAGAAAAGAGCGGCCAGGGATCAGGACCTTCCTGTGGGACCACGACTGCCCTTCTCTTAATCAGAATAGAGCTGGAAGGGACCTTAGAGGTCTTCTAGTCCAACCCCTTGCTCAAGCAGGAGACCCTAGAACAGGGGTCCCCAATTGGGGGTGCGAGACAATATTCCGGGGGCTGTGAAAACGTGGGTTTAGAAGTTTCAAAAAATATTTCCAACACACAAATTACATCTTTGTGTAATTTTACAAATTTACATTATAAATTTTAAGAGTCCTGATCCGGTCATCAATTTATACAATTTTTTCCCCATCTTTAACAAGATTTTGTATCTTCTATTTTGCCATAACACTTATTTCTTAATCTTAAATCACCTATCTCAACTAGTACCATCTTAAAAGAATTAAATCAAATTTACTTAATCAAAACAATTACCCAATAAAACAATAAAACAATAAAAATAAAAAAACCTTTTTGCAAAAAAAAAAAAGAAGTTTCAAAATTATAGTGTATATGTATAATTATATAATTATTCACTTTTGTAAGAGGTGCAAGAACATATCAGAAGCGTATTAGGGGTGTGGGGTATAGAAAAGGTTGGGAACCCCTTCCCTAGGCCATTCCAGACGTTGTATTTCAGGCAAATGGTCGTCCAGTCTCTTCTTAGAAACCTCCAGTGATGGACCACCCACAACTTCTGGTGGCAGGCTGTTCCACTGGTTAATTGTTCTCACTGTTAGGAAATTTCTCTTTAGTTCAAAGTTGCTTCTCTCCTTGATGAGTTTCCATCTGTTGCTTCTTGTCCTGCCTTCCGGGGCTTTGGAGAATAGGTTGGCCCCCTCCTCTTCTTTGTGGCAGCCCCTCAAATGCTGGAAGACTGCTACCATGTCCCCCCTAATTCTTCTTTTCTCTAGACTGGCCAAACCCAATTTATGTAACCGTTCTTCATATGTTTTAGTCTCCAGGCCTTTAATCCTCTTAGTTGCTTTTCTTTGCATTTTTTCCAAAGTCTCAGCCTCTGTGTGTGGGCGGGTGGACTAACACTGGGACCCCCTCCTCGCAAAGCGTGTTCAGTACCCCCGAAAGGCCAGAAAAAGCACATTTGATCCAGTATTTCGTCATTCGAGAGTGCTGGATTTTTACAAGCTGCAGGAAAAATCTCCGTTCTGAATTCAAACTACGGGAACATTCAGCTATGAAAACAGGACATCAGGCCCCCTCGGAGGCGGCAGGAAAAATGCAGAGAGTCCGGGGAGAGGAAAAGCAGATTACATTTTGAAAATTGGCAGTTTGGGGTAAAAAAAAACAATTAAAAAACCCAACAGCCCTGCATACGAATAAATAAATAACAGAATAACAGAGTTGGAAGGGACCTTGGAGGTCTTCTAGTCCAACCCTCCACTAAGGCAGGAAACCCTCTACCACTTCAGACAAATGGTCGTGGGTGCTCTAACACTGGAGGTTTTTGAGAAGAGATTGAACAACTATTTGTCTGAAATGGTAGAGGGTTTCCTGCTTGAGCAGGGGGCTGGACTAGACGACCTCCGAGGTCCCTTCCAGCTTTATTCTAATTGATTGTTTGAATTTCTCCTTCATTCTAGATGCCATCTCTCCTTGATTAGTACCCATCCCTTGCTTCTTGTCCTTTACTCAGTGGAGCAAGAGTACTCAGACGTCCAACATGCCAACCACGGCTGTCCCTGCGAAAACTCTCCGGCTGTCCCGGGCATGGCCCCCTCCCTCTCTTCTGGGACATTTGGGGCCCTCCTGTAGTTCAGGAAGTGTCCCCCCCCCCATAAATCATGTTTGCGGCTGCTCCAGAGGAAGCCCAGCTGGAGATGTGTGGGGCAAGGTTTCCTCTGGGATTGTGGGGAGGGGGTTGCATTGGCAGGTTCCTGGCCTCCCCTCTCAGCCAAGCCCCCCCCCCCCCCCCCCCCCCCCCCCCCCCCCACCCGTTTTACAAATACAGGTACTCCTTGACTTATGAGCCCAATTGAGCCCGACATTTCCGTTGCTAAGTGAGACAGTTGTTAAGTGAGTTTTTGCCCCATTTTACGACTTTTCTTGCCACCTTTCTTAAGGTGCGACACCGCTGCGGTTGTTAAGTTAGTCACATGGTCCTTAAATGAATCTTTGCTTGCCGGAAGGTTGCTGGAGGGAATCACGTGACCTCAGGACACTGTGACCGTCATAACTAGGAGTCGGTTGCCAAGAAAGTCTGAATTTTGATCGTGTGACCGTGGGGATGTTGCAACGGTCGTAAGTGTGAAAAAACGGTCAAAGCTGGCCGGGGAATTCTGGGAGTTGAAGTCTTAAAGTTGCGGAGATTGGAGGCCCCTGAATTTCTAAGTTCCCCCCTTTTCTCTGGTCTCTTCGGAAGAAAGGAGCAAAGTTTCGTGCAGCCCAAGTCGGAGCCCCTCGCCGAGTCCCCAAATGTGCCTCTGGCAGCCCAAATGGGGAGAAATCTGATCTCTCCTCTCCCCCTGCCACCCCCCCCTCCCCAATGCAGGGCTGTCGGGACCATGGAAGTCGGGGCTGAGATTTTCCAGGCTGCCAAGGCTCCCCCTGGATTTCCTGCACCTGCACCTTGTTAGGGGGGAGGGGAAATGGCCTTCTCTCTCTCTTCCCCCCCCCTTTGAAAAAGAGAAGGGTGAAAGAGGTGTGAGGAGGATGGGTTCTGTTCCATGGAATAAACACATGTGATTTCACTCCGTTCTGCACTTTGCAAAATGATCGTTTAGGACAAAATACAGGGAAAGGAAAGGAAAGCATCTCTCCCACTTCCCCTTTTCCTCCCAGATTCCCTCCCTCCCTTCCCCTCTTCTTCTTCTCCCTTGTTTTCCCCTTGCTTTTCCTTCCTTCCTTTTCCTTCCTTCTTCCCTCCCTTCCCCTCTTGTTCTCCCTTGCTTTTCCTTCCTTGCTTTTCCTTCCTTTCTTCCTTTTCCTTCCCTCTTCTTCTTCTTCTCCCTTCCTTTCCCTTCCTTCCTTCCTTTTCCTTCCCCTCTTCTTCTTCTCCCTTGTTTTCCCCTTGCTTTTCCTTCCTTCCTTTTCCTTCCTTCTTCCCTCCCTTCCCCTCTTCTTCTTCTCCCTTGCCTTTCCTTCCTTCCTTCCTTCCTTCCTTCCTTCCTTCCTTCCTTCCTTCCTTCCTTCCTTCTTCCTTCCTCCTTCCTCCTCCCTTCTGAGGGAAGTCGCCCTCCTAGAAGAATGAAATATTTTGAGGAATATTTAAAAAGGCAGAATATTATATTTCCTTACAGGAGAAACATGTTTCTAAAGACAGAAACCAGCTCCCTGCCCCCAGCAGATATTTGGTGCCCATGAAGAAAGACTGGGCCAGCCTATCTACAAGGCAAAAGACCTTCAGCTCCAGGGTGAGGGGATTAAGACATGACCCTCCAGGACGTAATAGGATCATCCAGTAGCAGACCTCCTGCATTGCAAAATCTCCTAAGGGCGTTGCATCACCCAGCAAACTTCAACCAAACTTATCTCAGACAAACATGACCCCACATGGCCCCATGGGAGTCTGACAACAGCCAATAGAATACATGTTCCTGCACAGGAACAGGAAGCTCAGGTTCAAAGGCCAAGAGAAGGTATCAATACCCTGACTCTCCACTCCATGTGGTCAGCTGCCCCAAACCACAAACCGCCATGTGGTTCGGCTTCATCAGTAAATGGGCCCTCTTTCCTATCAGCCTCCAGTGCCTTTCTCCTGGCTTGGAACTCAAACAGATGGATATTTCTTCTAACACTTACTTACTTACCTTCCTCCCTCCCTCCTTCTCCTTTTCTTGTTCCTCCCTCCTTCCCTCCTTTTCTTGCTCTTTCTCCTCCCTCCCTCCTTCTCCTTTTCTTGTTCCTTCCTTCCTCCCTTCCTCCTTCCTCCCTCCCTCCCTCATTCTCCCTCCTCCCTCCCCCCGCTCTTTCCCCTTCCTTCCTTCCTTCCTTCCCTCTCTTCTCCCTCCCTCCATTTCTTGTTTCTCCCTCCCTCCTTTCTTCTTCTCCTTTTCTTGCTCCTTTCTTCCTCCCTCCCTCCCTCATTCTCCCTTCCTTCCTTCCTCTTTGATTCCTCCCTCTCTCCACTCCTTCCTTCCCTCCCTTCCATCCATCCATCCATCCATCCATCCATCCATCCATCCATCCTCCCTCTCCTTTTCTTTTTCCTCCCTCCCTCCTTTTCTTGCTTCTTCCTTCCTTCCTTCCTTCCTTCCTTCCTTCCTTCCTTCCTCCCTCCCTCCCTCCCTCCCTCCCTCCTTTTCTTGCTTCTTCTTTCCTTCCTCCCTCCCTCCCTCCCTCCCGCTTTCAAGTGCCAGTGTGGTGTGGAAGAAAAGGGGGCCTGTGCTCAGGAAGGAACCCCCTGCACTTTCCCCAACTCCCAAGGTCTCTTCGCCTCCCCCAAATTCCGTGGGCTGGATCAGACTGGATCCACTCACGGCCTCGCCAAGTCCTGGGGCCGACGGTGGGTCCGCAGAGAGGAAGAGGAATCTCTGCTTGGCCAGATGCTCCAGTCAACCTTTGGGGGAAGAAGGCGGAATGGTTTCCATGTGCAAATGCTTCCGCCTTCCAGCATCCAAAATCCCGGGGCGACACGGCATGTGAGAAGGGCTGCAGAAGCCGATGGCGTTGGGGCTGGAATGGCAAAACTGACTGTTTTGATTAAAGCAAAGAACACAAGTCCTTTTGTTTCCACATGGAGACAAAGCTTCTGAACTTCGTGCTCAAAGTGGAAAAGAATGAAATTTTGATTTGGGGTTTTACCGATTAGACTGATAGCTTGTTCATATTATTTGGCTTGTTCATATTATTATGAAAAAACAAAAAGTTGTGATTTGATGTTAATGCCTTATTTTACTGCAACAGAGAGAATTGGAAGTCACTTCTTCCCTCACTTCTCTTCCCCCTCTTCCTCCTCACCATTTTCCTATTTACTTTCCTATTTTCTTTTCTTTTCTATTCTATTCTATTCTATTCTATTCTATTCTATTCTATTCTATTTACTCTACTCTATCTACTACTTTCTCTTCTTTCTCTTCTCTATTAATTCTATTCTATTCTATTCCATTCCATTCCATTCCATTCATTAATATTTTCTATTTATTTATTTATTCTATTTATTCTATTCTATTCTATTCTATTCTATTCTATTCTATTCTATTCTATTCTATTCTATTCTATTCTATTCTATTCTATTCTATTCTTATTACCCAATAAAAATGTTAAACACACTGAGAATGCCTGTTGCCAATTTCTCTTGTTTGCACAGTTCCTTTGGGGAGGTATCTGGGTGGCCACTGTCAGGATCTGACTCATTCTGGAAAAAATTATATATTTTTAGGGGATACGAATGAACAGATAGCAAAGAATGAAGTCCCCAAATAGAGAGAGGAAGGATAGGTAGAGTCGGAATAACAAAAACAGAATTTGGGGGGACCTTGGAGGTCTTCTAGTCCAACCCCCTGCCCAAACAGGAGACCTTCTACTATGTCAGACAAGTGGCTGTCCAGTCTCTTCTTAAGCACCTCCAGTGATGGAGCATCCACGACTTCTGGTGGCAAGCTGTTCCACTGTCTATGGAGATTCTCCGTCATCCAGGTCACAGTTGTCCCAAAGGTGTTTTTTTTTTCAAGAGGCCACTGGACTTTCTGGTTTTTCGTTGAAGACGTTTCGCTTCTCCTCCAAGAAGCTTCTCCAGCTCTGACCGGATGGTGGGAAAGGGAAGGAGCCGAAGAAGCTTTTTGGAAGAGAAGCGAAACATCTTCAAAGAAAAACCAAGAAAGTGCAGTTGCCTCTTGAAAAAAAAAACACACTGTTGGGAAGCTGTTAACCGTCCTCACATTCAGGAAATTTCTGAGCCTTCATTCTAGGTTGCTTCTAGAACCAAGAACCAAGAGTGAAAAGCCCCCCCCCTCCCCATCAGCTGGTGGGGGCATTTGTGAGCCAGAGGAAGTCTGGGAGGGCCGAAGGGGACCACACCTCTCACCCGGCGGCGACATTAACAATGCCCGGGTCCACTTCAAGTTATTTATTCTAGCTCTGCTAAAAACATCCAGGCTATTGTGAGGCAGGAAGCCAGACGTCCCTTCCCGAGCAGGGCGGATCCAGCCTGGACTTTCACAAAATGAGTCCTGGGGCAGAAGCCAAAATCAATGCAACCCTGGGCTGACCGAGGGCCGTAGAGCGAGGGGAGGGGGGAGATGGAGACCATGCCCAGGGTGATGGGAATGGGACAACTCTCCGCGGTCAACTCGCCACGGGACAAAGTAACCATTCTATTTCATTACTTAAAATAAAATTTAAAAAATATTTTAATTTTTGCCATTGACATGTGATGCTGTTCCTGGAGTGGTCCGGTGGCCTAGCGGCAGAGCTCTCGCCTCACAATCAGGAGGCTGTGAGTTCGATCCTAGGTAGAGGCAGGTATTTTTCACTCTCTGGGCACACTGAGAATAGATCTGCTGAACAAAACTCCGCATTGGCGACAGGAAGGGCATCCGGTCATTAAAACCCTCTGCGAGCTCCATTCAGTTGCCCAGGCTCCACCGTGCTTATGGGGTCGTTAAATTTTATTTATTTCCAATTTCTATACCGCCCTTCTCCCTGAGGACTCAGGGCGGTGTACAGCCAGAATTAAGAACATGAAATACAAATATTAAAAAACAATTAAAATATATATAAAATGAAGATGAAGACAACATCTTATCCTCCTTTTGCATTCTTTCTTTCATGATTCTATTCCATCCTTTCTTTGATATTAGTGTAACTCTTGTCCTGTGGCACATTGGCCGTGGCGAGTTGCCATAGACTCCAGGGCGCTGGCCTTTGGCGCTGGCCGGACGGTGGTGCGAGCAGGAAGGTCAGCTCTCAGGATAGTTCTGGAAGGCCTTAAGGCCCAGAAGGGTGGGGTATCCCACAAGTAGGGGTGAAATTGTCTGTCCTGATGGCTATGGAGGTTCTCCACCTTCCAGGTTACGGCTGTCCCAAAGGTTCTTTTTCCAAAAGGCAGCTGGACTTCCTGGGGGTTTTTTTCCCCTTGAAAACATTTCGCTTCTCATCCCAGAAGCTTCTTCAGTTCTTCTTCAGAACTCAACTTCTTCAGAACGAAGAACAGTTGCAGGATTTAGATTTGGCCAGTCTAGGGAAAAGGAGGACTAGTAGGGACATGATAGCAGTCTTCACTGGAAGTTTTTAAAAAGAGACTGGACAACATTTGTCTGGGATAGTAGAGGGTCTCTGCTTGAACAGGGGGTTGGACTAGAAGACCTCCAAGGTCCATTCCGACTCTGTGATTCTTCTGTATTCAGTGTATTATTCTGAAAGTTCAGAAGACAAGACTAGGAGTGACATGGGAGCAGGCTTCCAATATTTGAGGGGCTGCCATAAAGAAGAGGGGAGTCAAGCCAGGGTGAAATGCTCCCGGTTCGGACCGGATCGCCTGATCCGGTAGCGATGGAGGCGGGTGGTTCGGAGAACTGGTAGCAAAAATCCCTGCCCTCCACCCCATTGCCCAGCTGAGCCACGCAATCATCAGAGGCTTTTTTTTTTATTTTTTAAAAGCATTTTTTCTACAACCTCTTCGGCCAGAAAAATGCTTTTAAAAGTAAAAAAAAAAAAAGCCTCTGATGATTGCGCGGCTCAGCTGGGATCATCAGAGGCTTTAAAAAAAAAAAGAAAGAAAGCCTCTGACGATCAGGCAAGTCAGCTGGGATCATCAGAGGCTTTTAAAAGCATTTTTAAACAACCTCTTCAGCCGAAGAGGTTGTAGAAAAAAATGGTTTTAAAAGTTAAAAAAAAAAAAAAGTTGGCCACGCCCACTCACTCAGTCATATTACCCCCCACCACCACTAAGCCACGCCCACAGAACCGGTAGTAACAAATTTTACATTTCACCACTGAGTCAAGCTATTCTCCAAAGCACCTGAAGGCGGAAGAAGCAGCATTGAATGGAAACTAGTCAAGGAGAGAAGCAACCTAGAACTAAGGAAAAATTTCCTGACAGTGAGAAACAATTAAGCAGTGGAACTACTTGCCACCAGAAGTTGTGGGTGCTCCCTCACTGGAGGCTTTTAGGAAGAAACTGGACAGCTGCTTGTCTGGAATGGTACAGGCCAGGTCTCCTGCTTGAGCAGGGGGTTGGACTAGAGGACCTCCAAGGTCCCTTCCCGTGCTATTCTGATTGCTTTAGCACAGCCTCCCCAGGCCTCCCCCACGTTGCCATCTGCATCCTGAACATTCCTGCAAAGGAATCTGGAGTGGGGGTGTTGGAGGACCTCCCTGCATTCGGAGGATGGAGGGGGGGAGGATGGAGGGGGGGAGGGGAGGGGGGCATCCTTGCGAGTTTCTTCTGGCCCGTCCAGGCGAGTTTCTGTTAGAGCACCCCCCCCACCCCCCCAGGAGGAGTGGATGGCAGGACAGCCCTCCTCCCCCTTTGCACATCTGCAGCTGGGACTTGAAAGGCAGCCAAGAGTTGGGCTGGGCTGGGATAAAGGGTGGGAGGAGAGACAAGCTGGAGGAAGAGCCGAGAGAGAAAGGAGGGGTGGGGGGAAACTGGAGGTTGAGTAGCTACGGAGTAGAAGAGACTCCACCGAGGGTCCCTCCGTGGACAAGGTAAGAGGGTGTGAGGAGGGGGCTTCTGCTGCCAGGGGTCTGCTCTCTTGCCCCAACTGGCCTCTTCTGGTTTGGACTTGTGGAGAACTTTCTTGACCAGGAAGGGGCCAAGAATCCGGTCTTCTGGAGGTCCCCCAGTGTCCGTTTGCCCGATAAAGGAGGAAGACAGGAAGGAATGGGAGGGGGCTTGAGAAGGTGGTATGGCTAGGCTGGCCCCTCTCCTCTTTTGTCTTTCTGCACCCAGGGTGGTCGGCGGGTTGTTGGCCTCCAGAGAGGAGGTCCTCCTCTTGGAAATGAGAGAGCTTGGTGGATGCTCTCTCGCTGGAGATCCCTGGAGCGCTTGGACACTTGACCGCTTTCATCTTGGGGGGAAGGGGGCTACCTTGTGAGGAGGTCATAAAAAGGATCCATAAATACGTCCAGGATAGTCCCCAGACTCAGTCAGGGGGAGAGAAGGCAACAGGAACAGAACCTCTGGAGAAGTTCAGGTGGACTTCCAAACCAGATGTGGATCATTCCAGGTATCAGGGATTTTCCCAGGCATGGAGAAAGTGGGAGATGGTTTCTGGGCTGGGACTTGGCCCCAGTTCAGTGCTTCCTGCCCCACCTGGGCTGCCCTCCAACTTCTGCAATTCCACAACCAGCTCTGGAAAGGAAAGGAGCCCCAATAATGGAAATGGGGGTGGAATCGCAGGTTTGCAAAGAGACGGTTGGACTCTTTTGGACCCTTTTGGGGAAGGGTCCCCCACTTTGGGCCTCCGAGTTCCTGACTGTTGTAATCTCTGTCCTGGAGGAAACATCTCCAGCTGAATTCCTGCCAGCCTCCAGCTGTTTCAAAGGCAGGAATGCTACGGAAACCCGTAGTAAGTCCGGTTCTTTGGTGAGAGCTCTACCAGTTGGGAAGCAGACTGGGAGGACTTGGCCTCTGCCATCCTCACTGGGGAAAGACGGGGGTCAGGGGCTTCTTGGCCGTGAGGGACCTCAGTCTCCGTTCCAGGAGGAACTCAAGGGAGATCCAGAAAGAAAGTTAAAAATCGGCTTTATTAAACCACATTGAGTTAGCCTGCGAAAAAGTTGGCACAAGAGACACCACTGGACATGACGCCCCTTTGCCAGCTTGGGGTCCTCAAAACGTGAATCCTGGGGGCTTTTTTCCTCCCCTTCGTTTGTTTTTGGGTGGTTATTTTGGGGGAGGGCAGGGGGGGCTTCTGCCATTTCAGTGCATTCTCCATTTAGCAGGGAAGCAGTTAGATCCCAATGCATGAAACCCTGCAGATGCCGCCTGGGCCCGATTTGTAAGGCATATCGAGTGTCACGGATGCCATCGGCTGCCCTGCGTGTTGACAAAGAGTAAGATCAACAAGCCCTGGGCTACTCTGATGGTAAGGGGAGCTGTGAGGGCCAAGGAATAGCCACCCTTTCTTTCTTTCTTTCTTTCTTTCTTTCTTTCTTTCTTTCTTTCTTTCTTTCTTTCTTTCTTTCTTTCTTTCTTTCTTTCTTTCTTTCTTTCTTTCTTCCTTCCTTCTTCCTTTCCCTCTCTCTTTCTTCTTTCCTTTTTCTTTCTCTCTCTTCCCCTCTCTCTTTCTTTCCTTCCTTCCTTCCCTCTCTCTCACACACTCTTTCTTTCTCTCTTTCTTCTTTCTTTTTTCTTTCTCTCTCTCCTCACTCTCTCTCTTTCCATCCTTCCTTCCTTCCCTCTTTCTCCCTTTCCTTCTTTCTCTCCTTCCTTCTTCCTTCCTCTCCTTCCTCTTTCTTTTCTTTCTTCCTTCCTTCCCTCTCTCTCTTTCTTCTTTCCTTTTTCTTTCTCTCTTCCCCCTCTCTATTTCTTTCCTTCCTTCCTTCCCTCTCTCACACACACTCTTTCTTTCTTTCTTTCTCTCTCTCTCTTTCTTCTTTCTTTTTTCTTTCTCTCTCTCCTTCTCACTCTCTTTCTTTCCATCCTTCCTTCCCTCTTTTCCCTTTCCTTCCTTCCTTTCTCCCTTTCCTTCTTCCTTCCTTCCTTCCTTCCTTCCTTCCTTCCTTCCTTCCTTCCTTCCTTCCTTCCTTCTCTCTCTATCATATGTCTGTCTGTGTCTGTCTGTCTGTCTGTCTATCTATCTATCTATCTATCTACCTACCTACCTATCTATCTATCTATCTATATCTATCATCTATCATTATCATTTCTCCTATCATCTCTCTCATCTATTTGATAGTAGATGAGCCCTGGTGGCGCAGTGTTTAGAATGCAGCATTGCAGGCAAAACTCTGCCCATTGCCAGCCGTTCGATCCTGACCGGCTCAAAGTGGACTCAGCCTTCCGTCCTTCCGAGGTCGGTCAAATGAGGACCTGGATTGTTGGGAGCAAGAGGCCGACTCCGTAAAACTCCTTAGAGAGGGCTTGGCAGCACTCTGAAGTGGTAGATAAGTCCGAGGGCTATTGGGCAGGGCTTCTCTTGTTTTGCTCGTCAAAGAAATTGACACAGCAACGGAGCTGCCTGCTCCTTGTTGCCAAACCTTATCGGCTGCCCAGCCACAGTTTCCCAGAGCAGTTGCAAGATGCGTGGGAAAAAGACAAAAAAAAAAGAAACAAGCTTTACTGGAGGTGGAAAATTTGCTACAGAAAGAAATGATCCCGAAGGGAAAGTCCTCCAATTCAAGAGCGTGGGGTCCTCTCCTGGGTGAGGGGTGAGGAAGAGGAGGGTGGATTCACCATGGGGTTTAAACTCCTCTACCTTTCCTTCTTCCGCAGCAGTTCTTTGATCGGACAGGCCGAAAACACAAAAGGGGCTTGGCTATTTGTGCCCCTTGACATCACCAAGTGTCAAATGCTTTGGTCAGCAGACGTGTGGGAGAAGCAGCTGTAAGGCCAGAGGTGGGAGGAAGAAAACTGGAAGAGAAGGACAGTGGGGGGATTGCACACTTGGGGCAGGGCTCCATCTCCCTCCCTTTATTGCAGTGTTTCTCAACCTTGGAAGCTTGAAGATGGGTGGACTTCAACTCCCAGAAACCCCCAGCCAGCAGCGCTGGCTGGGGGATTCTGGGAGTTAAAGTCCACCCATCTTCAAGCTTTCAAGGTTGAGAAACACTGCTTTATTGTAAGCTGAAAACTGCAAGGCCAATGTGTGTGTTTGTGTGTGTGTGTTTGTGTGTGTGTGTGTGTGTGTGTGTGTGTGTATGTGAAGTTATGACCTTGTCTTACGGCCTCCACTGAGCCCAAAATTTCTGCCCCTAAGCGAGACCGTCGTGAAGTGAGTTTGTGATCCGCGTGACGACCTTCCTTGCCCAAGTTGTTAAGTGGATCCCTGCGGTCGTTAAATTAGTCACACTTGTTGTTGAGTGAGTCTGGTTTCCCCGTTGACTTTGCTCGCCCACCCAAGGTCGCAAAAGGGGATCACGGGTGATCCCCGGGGGGACGACAGCCATCGTAAATATGACTCAGCGGTCGATTGTCCCAATTTTGATCGCACGATTATGGGGCTGGCGTGACAGTCGGAAGTGTGAAAAACGGTTATTGTCGTCGCTTTTTCAGTGCGGCTGTAACTTTGGAGGGTCACTCAATGAACTGTCCCACCTGTAAATTGGCAAATTAGTGCACACTGGATTTGCAATCCCTTGTGTGATCCTCTGAAGTGTGCAAATGAGGCAATTGGGGTCAATTTGCACATAGATAATTGGTGTGTAATTTGCACGTAGGTAAGACAAGACCGCTGGGGAGGATGAGTAATTAGAAAAATCCAATTAACTGATTTAAGGAGGAATCGAGGGAGGAGGACCACGAAGGCGGCAATTAAAGAGACGCAGAGCTTGGGAGAAATGCAAGACTTCCAACACTCCATTTAATGACCGTTGTAAGTTGGAACGGCACTGAAAAAGGGGACGTATGACTGCTCTTCACACTTTTTAAAAAAAAATTGATTTATATGCCCCCCTTCTCCGGAGACTCAGGGCGGCTTACAATGCGTTAAGCAATAGCCTTCCTACTTTTGTATATTTTTACAAAGTCAGCTTATTGCCCCCACAAACTGGGTCCTCATTTTACCTACCTTAGAAAGGATGGAAGGCTGAGTCAACCTTGAGCCTGGTGAGATTCGAACTTGCAGTAATTGCAGGCAGCAGATGTAAGTGGATGTTAATTAGTCTGCTGAGCCACCAGAGCTCTTTTTCTTATGATTGTTACAGCATCCCCAGGGTCACCTGTTCGAAATCCAGATGCTTGGCAAGTGGCTCATATTTATGACGGTCACTGTGTCCCTGGGTCATGCTTTTGTGACTTTTGGACAAGCAAAGTCAACGGAGAAGGCAGATTCACTTAAAAACTCTGCTCCTTGCATTCCCCCCCCCACCCTCATCCAGTCAGAGCCGAAGAAGCTTCTTGGATGAGAAGCGAAAGGTCTTCAAAGAAAAAAGCCAGAAAATCCAGTTGCCTCTTGAAAAAGCACCTTTGGGACAACCAGGACCTGGAGGACCGAGAATCTGCCATGGACATAAACCGTGCTCCTTAAATAACGGGCAGTGATTCACTTGGCAAGGTCGTAAAATGGGGCAAAACTCACTTAACAACCGTCTCACTTAGCAACCAGTTGTGGTCATAGGTCAAGGATTATTTACCTGTAATAATTCTGGATCATCATTCTCTAAATTAGGGTTTTTCAAAGTCACCTCTGGGCCCTGGGAGATGGGATTGCACAATAGATAATTGAACGGAGGACAGCTAATTCAGTCGCCAGAGCTTTTGCCAGTGATGATAAGAGTTAGAACAGTGTTTCTCAACCTTGGAAGCTTGAAGATGGGTGGACTTCAACTCCCAGAATCCCCCAGCCAGCAGCGCTGGCTGGGGGATTCTGGGAGTTGAAGTCCACCCATCTTCAAGCTACCAAGGTTGAGAAACACTGGATTAGAAGATACCATATATATTTTTTTAAAGCAAAGGCTTCCCAACCTGAAGATGTTTGCTTCAGAGTGGGTGACTTTAACTAGATGGACATTGACTAGATGCTATTTGTAGAGGTACAGAAGCACGATCACGTGAAGGGTTAGCACCACTTTAGAATGCCCTGGTAAGGCCACACTTGGAATATTGTACACAGTTTCGGTCACCACAATATAAAAAAAGATGCTGAGACTCTAGAAAGAGTGCAGAGTAGAGCAACAAAGATGATTATGGCACTGGTGGCTAAAACATATGAAGAATGGCTGCAGGAACAGGGTGTGTCTAGTTTGATTAAAAGGAGGACTAGGGAGACATGACAGGAGTAGGTAGGTAGGTAGGTAGGTAGATAGAGTAGAGTAGAGTAGAGTAGAGTAGAGTAGAGTAGTAGAATAGAATAGAATAGAATAGAATAGAATAGAATAGAATAGAATAGAATAGAATAGAAAATATGGAATGGAATGGAATGGAATGGAATAGAATAGAATAGAATAGAATAGAATAGAATAGAATAGAATAGAATAGAATAGAATAGAATAGAATAGAATAGAAAAATGGAATGGAATAGAATAGAATAGAATAGAAAATATGGAATGGAATGGAATGGAATGGAATAGAATAGAATAGAATAGAATAATAGAATAGAATAGAATAGAATAGAATAGAATAGAATAGAATAGAATAGAATAGAATAGAAAATATGGAATGGAATGGAATGGAGTGGAGTGGAGTGGAGTGGAGTGGAGTGAGTGAGTGGAGTGGAGTGGTGGGAGTGGAGTGGAGTAAGTAGAGTGAGTAGAGTAGAGTAGAGTAGAGTAGAGTAGAGTAGAGTAGAGTAGAAGTAGAGTAGAGTGTAGAGTGAGTAGAGTAGAGTAGGAGTAGAGTAGAGTAGAGTAGAGTAGAGTAGAGTAGAGTAGAGTAGAACAGAAAACCGAATAGAACAGAACAGAACAGAACAGAACAGAATAGAATAACAAGAGGGGGTCAAATTATTCCCCAAAGCACCTGAAGGCAGGAGAAGAAGCAATGGATGGAAACTAATCCAGGAGAGAAGAAACCTGGAATTAAGGAGGAATTTCCTGACAGTGAGAACAATTAACCAGTGGAACTGCTTGCCACCAGAAGTTCTGGGTGCTCCATCACTGAAGGTTTTTAAGAAGAGATTGGGTAGAATAACCCAATTGAGAAGGAACCTTGGAGGTCTTCTAGTCCAACCTCCTACTCAAGCAGGAATCTCCATCCCATTCTGGATAAATGCTGGACCAATTTCTTCTTAATCTCTTCCAGTCTCTTCTCAGTCATTTGTCCCGAATGGTCAAAATTCTCCTGCTCGAGCAGCGGGTTGGTCTAGAAGACCTCCCAGGTCCCTTCCCACGCTGTTATTCTGCCCTGTTCTTCTTTCATCAGTTCCTGCCATTTTGGCTGTCCTGGTGTCGGCTCTCATTTCCCGCCCGGCCCTTCCTGCCTCTTTATTCAGAGGGTGGCTTAATTATGGAAACTGTGCGCCGGAAAAATCTGGATTTCATAGAGGGTTTTTCCTCTCTGGGTTTCCCGAGGTAGGAGCCGCCTGACTTCAAAGAAGGTGTGACTTGGTTTCCCCAGCTGTGCAATGCAACAGCTGCTCCTTGGCACATTCATCGCAATAGTTGAGCTTCTGTGAAGTTTTAGGCAGCTTCTCGGGGTCCCTGATGAAAGCTGCTCTTAATTAATGAGTTTTATGCTTTTTTTTTTCTTTTGCCCAATCCTGGGAAAATGAGAAAGATCAGTGGATTATAAGGACAGGAGCTTGCTTTGGTTTCTCCTGCACTAAGAATAGAATAGAATAGAAAAGCGAGAATGGAATGGAATGGAATGGAATGGAATGGAATAGAATAGAATAGAATAGAATAGAATAGAATAGAATAGAATAGAATAACGAGAGTTGGAAGGGACCTTGGAGGTCTTCTAGTCCAACCCCCTGCTTAGGCAGGAAACCCTCTACCATTTCAGACAAGCGGCTGTCCAATCTCTTCTTAAAAACCTCCAGTGTTGGAGCATTCACAACTTCTAGTGGCAAGTTGTTCCACTGATTGTTCTCACTGTCAGGAAATCCCTCCTCAGTTCCAGGTTGCTTCTCTCCTTGATGAGTTTCCATCCGTTGCTTCTTGTCCTGCCTTCAGGTGCTTTGGAGAATAGCTTGACCCCCTCCTCTTTGGGGCAGCCCCTCAAATATTGGAAGACTGCTATCATGTCTCCCCTGGTCCTTCTTTTCGTCAAACTAGACATTCTGGGAGTTGAAGTCCACAAGTCTTAAAGCTGCCAAGTTTGAAGACCTCTAAAGCAACTTTTATCCAAATGCCATTTAGAATCCCTGCCTGCCAAAAATACAAATAGCCAACAAATATTCTATTTCCACCCCCCCATCCCCTTGTTCCATGCACGGAAAATGATAGATGAGGGAGGTAACCCATAGATACCATCAAAATATTTGCGCAATTATTATCTCCAGAATTGTGTTTGTGGTCGAAAATAGCTGTTCTGGAGCCTCCCCTAGGAGAAGCAGCTAAAAACAGATATCAAAGCAAAGGGGGGCAAAAAAATGACACCTGCAGAGATTAAAATAGCAGGGAAGCAGCTGATCGAAGAGATCAGGTTGCAGCAGAAATATAGAAAGTTGCGTTTAAATATCTGGCTTCGTTTCACACGTGCAGTCACGTCTTCGGTGTCAATCCATTTTTAGGATATTTTTCTTGGTTATTCTATAAGGAACCAAAGCAGCAAACCTTTCGTTTCCCTTTAAAAGCAAAAATCCCCCTCTCTGTTGAAGATCAAGGTACAATATAGACGAAATAAAGAAAGTTGGAAAATAATGGTTGAATAAGACAAAGTTAAATTATGTGTAAATAGATGTAAATAGCAAGAAAGGATCACTTTGAAATAGCTGTAGGAAAAAGTGATATGTATATAAATGTGTGTTTGTGTCTTGTCTTAATGTATTCAAAATAAAAAACTTTTTAAAAAAAATAATAAAAGCAAAAATCCCCAGGGATTTAAATCAGTGTTTTTCCTCAAAAGATTCCTGGACTTCAACTCCCAGAATTCCCCAGCCATATTGGGGGTCATGTGATTCCCCTTTTTGTCTCCTGACAAGCAAAGTCAAGGAGGGAATCCAGACTCACTTAACAACCATGTAACTTAGCAACTGCGGTGACTCACTTAACAACTGTGGCAAAAAAGGTCGTAAAACCGGGCAAAACTTACTTAACAAACTTCCTGACAGTGGGGACAATTAACCAGTGGAACAACCTGCCACCAGAAGTTGTGGGTGCTTCATCACTGAAGGATTTTAAGAAGAGACTGGGCAAGAGGGGGTTGGACTAGAAGACCTCCAAGGTCCCTTCCAGCTCTATCCCGATTGAGATGTTCTCTCTGTTTTTTAGGCACGAGAGTGATGTGAAGATGTCAACCCTTGCGGTTCCCACCATCCACACGCTGAAAATCGGTAAGGAAACACGCAATGCCCCAGCTTTGATCCTGGAGGGGGCACATGGTGAGGGTCTCTCAGAGAATACTGGACTCAGGGTTGGGGGCTTCCTGGGAAGGGAGTTGGGATGCTGCTCTGGCCACCAAGATTGTCGCAGGAAAGTGCAGAAGAGGCCAAATTCTGCAACAATGGCATCATCTTCCAGATGATGGCCAACACCCTACAAAGAGTGAAGGTCTCCTAGAAGATCAGAGGGATCCATCCATCCATATCTATCTATCTATCTATCTATCTATCTATCTATCTATCTATCTATCTATCTATCTATCTATCTATCTATCTATCATCTCCTCATTCATCCACATCTCTGTCTCTCTCTCTCTCTCTCTCCATCCATCCATGATCCCTCCATCCATCCCTCCATCTAGCCACCATCTGTCATCTCTCTCTCCTTCCCTCCTTCCCTTCCTCCACCATCCATCCTTCCAGGCAGCCAGCCAGCCAGCCAGCAACCCTCCATCATCCACTGCTAGCTGCAGTTCGGCAGTTCAAATCTCACCGGCTCAAGGTTGACTCAGCCTTCCTCTGAGGTGGGTAAAATGAGGACCCAGATTGTTGGGGGAAAGAGGCTGACTCTGTAAACTGCTTAGAGAGGGCTGTAAAAGCACTGTGAAGAAGTATAAAGAAGTATTTCTGTAAAGAAATATAAGTCTATTGCTATTGCTATCCTGTTGTGGCCCGCTAGCGGCCAGCAGACCTGGCAGCAGATTCAGACAGAGAGGAGGTTGGGGAGGAACGTGGGCCAGTCCTGGAGTCTGGGGAAGGCTCGGACGATGGCTCTGAGTCGGAGGCAGAGAGGGGGCCAAGGCCATCTGGTAGTTCTTTGTTGCCTCTGGAGTCTCCGGAGTCTGACATCAGTGAGGAAGAAGAACAGCTGAAGCCTGTTCCGTCTGTTCCTCTGCATGCACAGAGCTGCCAGACGACAAGAACAATTAAGGAAACAGGGTCGACTTGGGAGTAAGGCTTGGAGGTGATTGGCCCCTCCCATAAGACATAAAAGAGAAGCGAATGGGACGTGAGCTTTTGCAGGAAGCTCACATTTCATTTGGCCGATTCAAGATTTGAAACTTCTGTTTGTGACTCTGTGCCAAGTTTGGCCTTGCCCTGAGTCTGGAAATTAGCTCTCTGGCAGCGTTCCACGTGAGATGGGTGGGTGTTGATAACCTTCCTCTGAACGACTGTTTATCAAGCCTTAGGGACTGTAAATGAAAGTAATTTACAGTTGTATAAATAAATGAAGTTTGCTGGGACTAAGTTTGTGCTGTTTAATTTGTAAGGAAGCCCATCAGAACAGTTCCACCCATCCATCCATCATGCATCCCTCCATCCAATATCCATCTCTCCATCCCTCCATCCATCCCTCCATCCATCCACCACCCCTTCATCCTTCCCTCCATCCTTCCCGTCTCATAGACAGGGAGAAAGCTACCGACTCTTCCCAAGGCTGAATGCTCAGGTGGCCCCTGCCAGACAATTGCTCCAACCCAGCCTGGAGTTTGCTTCCCTCCTCTTGTTCTTCCGCCTCGTCTGGCTGGCCTTGCAGCCAACTCCTCCAGAACTCCTGCAGGGCTCGTTGAGCTTTTCCAGCTTCTTCGGGACAGGAAGGGCTGAAGCCGTCACCCAGACATGACTGACCTTGCCTGGAGTGCTATTGTCTACTCACAGCTTGGGTGTGGTTGTCTTCCTTGTTGGCTGAGGCTCAACCCAACCAAGCCCTCACTGCTGCTGATACAAATACAGAATAACAGAGTTGGAAGGGATCTTGGAGGTCATCTAGTCCAACCCCCCCGCCAAGCAGGAGACCTGGCACCATTCCTAACAGATGGCAGTCCAGTCTCTTCTTGAAAGCCTCCAGGGATGAAGCTTCCACAACTTCCGAAGGCAACTTCTGTTCCATTGGTTGATTGTTCTCACTGCCATGAAATTTCTCCTTATTTCCAGGTTGAATCTCTCCTTGATCTGTTTCCATCCATTATTCCTTGTCGGGCCTTCAGGTGCCTTGGAAAATAGCTGGACCCCCTTCCTCCTTTCTGGGGCAGCCCTTCAAGTATTAAGAGCCCTGGTGGTGCAGTGGTTAGAATCAGTGATGAAGTCCAAATTTTTTTACTACCGGTTCTGTGGGCGTGGCTTGGTGGGCGTGGCAGGGGATGGATACTGCAAAATCTCCATTCCCACCCCACTCTGGGGCCAGCCAGAGGTGGTATTTGCTGGTTCGCCAAACTACTCCAAATTTCCACTACTGTCAGAACCTGCTGGATTTCACCCCTGGTTAGAATGCAGCATTGCAGGCTAATTCTGCAGTCTGCCAGTAGTTCGATCCCGACCGGCTCAAGATTGACTCAGCATTCCGTCCTTCCGAGGTGGGTCAAATGAGGACCCAGATTGTTGGGGACAAGAGGCTGACTCTGTAAACCGCTTAGAGGGGGGCTGGAAAGTACTGTGATGTGGTATTTGTAAGTCTATTGCTATTGGAAGACTGCTATCATGTCTCCCCTGGTCCTTCTCTTCACTAAATTGGCCAGGCCCAGTTCCTGCAACCGTTCGCCGAATGTTTTAGCCTCCAGTCCCCTCATCCTCTTGGTTGCTCTTCTCTGCACTCTTTCTAGCGTCTCAACAGCTGTTTTATAGTTTGGGGACCAAAACTGGATGAAGTATTCCAAGTATAGTCTTATCAAAGCCCAACTTGAGGTGGCCCTGAGGCCATCCTGCTCCACTCTGGAGCCTCCAGCCACCTGTAGTCCTCTGGTTCACTGCTGGGCCTTCAGAACAAACACCCCATCCTCAACAGGCCATCCAACCTGACTGTTGGATTGGAGATGCACGGCCAAGAGCTGTGAGTATCTCTTCCCAGATGGTTCTTCTACAGGTCTTCCAGGCCAGCCTGTCTCTTCCCAGAAAGGGATCTTCTCCAAAATCTGGCGTTTCTCTGCCAGTTGCTAAACCAGGATCGGCAAACTGTTAGCGGCAGCCCTTCCCTCCCCTCCCCTCCTCTGCCCACCCCACCCCATCACCCCGACCACTCAGCTTGGAGTGCTGATTCACAGGGTTTCCTTCGCCAATCGTTGCCAGATGGGGACTACCGTTCTCAAAATTCCTAGGCCAGGGAAGAGCCCGTTTCCACTGGTTTGAGGTTTTACTCCTGATATTAGTTTATTGGGGGAGGGGCACGTTCTTGGCCTTGCATGCCTCAGTTCTGCAGAGCACACCCTTCGGGGCTGCCTCCCCCCAAAAAAGTTGGCAAGTAGAGATGATCTTGGTTTGTTTTAGTAAGGCTGGCCAAGATGGATGGCCCCACATCTGATGCTTAGAGGGGATTCCTTGGGATAACTTGAGGATCAGGTCTCTCCAGATTTTGGATCTGCCTCAATCAATCAATCAATCAGAATAGAGCTGGAAGGGACCTTGGAGGTCTTCTAGTCCAACCCTCTGCTCAAACAGGAGACCCTAGACCAGTGTTTCTCAACCTTGGAAGCTTGAGACGGAATGGAACAAAAAGGACAGGACAGCTTTATTTGGCCAAGTGTGATTAGACATACAAGGAGTTTATCTCTGGTATAGAAGAGAGAGAGAGAGAGAGAGAGAGAGAGGGACCCTCCCCCCTCCTCAAAGCAACCGGTCGTAAACTGAGAACTCCCTGCAACCAATTTTATTTTTTACTTGGAATAAAATTGGCTGCTTCTGCATCTTTTGCCCCCGCAGCCTGACGCAGCTCCCCTCGGATCAGAGCAAATGCATCCATCCATTCCAACCCTTGAAAACTTGGGGGGACGTCCGGTGTGACTGACAACCCAAACAAGAGCGGGCAGGATTTATTGCCAGGGAGCATTAAATACAGGAAGCCTGATCTCGCCCACGCTGGGGGCGGCGGGGGGGGGGGGAGATGGCTGACGGAGGCACCTCGGAGGCTCTGCTTCCCCCCACACATGGTTCCCATTAACCAGTCAAGCTAATTGCTTCCCTCCCCTCCGAAGGCTCCATCTCCACCCCGAGCAGCAGGGACGTTTCCTGGCTGAGAGACAAGATCCAGACGTAGTTCAGGAGCGGCGGTGAGGCCCATTCTCAGGTTATCAGCCAACCGTCAAGGCCTGGGGACCCTGGGAGGAGACCCAGGACGGAGGTGGGGAGTCCCAGCGATGGTGACTTTGCTGGGCTCACCATACAAGCACATTGAGACATGTATCAATACATGATAGCGCTAAATCACTTCTCTGAAATTGTCTAGAGTAGTGTTTCTCAGCCTTGGTAGCTTGAAGATGGGTGGACTTCAACTCCCAGAATCCCCCACCCATCTTCAAGCTTCCAAGGTTGAGAAACACTGGTCTAGGGTCCCCTGCTTGAGCAGGAGGTTGGACTAGAAGACCTCTGAGGTCCCTTCCAGCTCTATTCTGATTGATTGATTGATTGATTGATTGAGGCAGATCCAGAGGCTGACAGCAGAGAGGCTGAGGAACAGGAGGAGCCTGTTCCTCGTGCCCGCATACGTAGAGCTGCCAGAAGGCAAGAGCAGCTGAAGCAAAAAGGATGACTCGGGAGTAAGGCCAGGAGATGATTGGCCCCTCCCATAAGGCTTAAAAGAGCCTTTGTAGAAAAGCAATATTGATTCCAGTGCTCCTTGTCAGCGTCTCTTGAACTTCGTGGGGTTTTTGCCTTTGGCAGGTTGCCAAAGACATCAAAGGTTGGTGATAAGGCCGAAGAATTTGTTTTGGACTAAAGCTGAGGATGAATTAATTGAAGCCCGCTCAAGGCAGGATCTTTCCAAACTCCTTGCAGCCAAGTTTGACAGCTAACAAAGGCAGAGGGGTAGGATTAGAACAAGCAGCCCCTCACCCAAGATCCAACACAGGATGAAAGCCATTGGCCACATTAGGAATTGCCCGACACCCTTTTCACAACACAAGGCCCAAATATTGGAAAAATGAAGAAACACCACGAGACGAAAAGATAATTAGGAAGATACTGGATTGTGCAGAAATGGACAGACTCACATTGATTAAAGAGTAAGCAGAAAGAAGACACGGAATATTATCAAACATGGAACTTATTCTATCAGTGGTTGGAAAAAAGAGGTGGAGATTAAGAATGTAATCTGTATTGTTAAGCAAATTAAGTATCCAGACAACATGATGCTTATTAAGCACTATCAAATGTAAACAATAGAAAATTAATAAAATTAATTTTATTATATATATATAAGAACATACGCCCCTTCATTGCATCACCCAGAACATGTCAAATTTGAAAGTCACCAAAATTTATAAAGATCCATCCACGCATTCAACCATTTTGTCAGCTGCCCCAGAACTACATGCTTTTGGTGGTTCTGTTCACCAATAAATGGACCTTCTTTCCAATCAGCCTCCAACTTCCATGTTGTTTCCAGCGTCTTTTCTCCCAGCTTGGAACTGAACCAGATGGATTTTCCTTCCAACACTCCTACGGGAAGGGCTGTTTTTAAGCATCCATCTTTCCTTCTCTTCTTCTCCAGGGACAAATGGGGAGCGGTCCCGGACCCCGTCTCCACCGGGTTCTCCTGGGCTCCACAGCGACAGCTGCAACATCGCGCCCCTCACCCCATCTCAGTCACCGGTAAGCAGAAGCTTCTCCCCTCCCCCAATCTGATCAACACCCCCCCCCAAATAGGTGATAGGTCGGCTTGCCGGACTGGTTCTGGCTGGGGAATTCTGGGAATTGAAGTCCACAAATCTTAAATGGTTCAAGGTTAGTGTTCTGGAGCCCAGATTGGAGCATGTGGGACCTCCGGCATCCTGGCGTGTGTGTTTTGCAGAGGAATGACATCCGGAGGCGAGAGGCAGCTCCTTTTGGGGTGGTGGTGGCCATCGACTTTGGGACCACTTCCAGCGGCTACGCCTTCAGCTTCGTCAGCGACCCTGAGACCCTCCACATGATGAGGTACCCTCTGGGATTGAATGCTGGATCTAAATCTCTCTCTTTCGCTCTTTTCTCCTCTTTCTCTCTCTCTCTCTCTTCTCTGTTTCTCTTTTTTTTTCTCTCTTTTTCTCTGTCTCTTTTCTTTTCTCTGTCTCTTTCTTTCACTCTTTCGCTCTCTCTCTTCCCTTTTTCCCTCTTTCCCTCTTTCTCTTTTTCTCTCTCTTTCTTTCTCTCTGTTTCTCTTTCTTGCTTTCTTTCTCGCTCTCTGTCTCTTCTTTTCTCTCTCTTTTTTCTCTTTTTTCTTTCTCTTTGCCTCTTTTTTTCTCTCTCTTTCTTTTTCTTTCTCTCTCTCTCTCTTTTCCATCTTTCTGTCTCTCTCTCTTTCTCTCTCTTTCTTCTCTTTTTTCTTTCTCTCTTTCTCTCTCTATTTTCTTTCTTCTCTTTCTCTTTGCCTCTTTCATTCTGTATCTCTTTCTCACTCTTTTTCTCTCTCTGTCCCTCTTTCTCACTCTCTGTTTCTTTCTCTCTCTGTCTCTCTCTCTCTCCCCCTCTTTCCCTCCTCCCCCCCCCTCTCTCTCCCCCACAAAACACAGACACACATTTATTCTTCAGATCTCCTCCCCAATCCTTGGCAAATGTCTCTGGATATTCCACGCATGAATGAACAGAGGATATTTGTTTTTCATGAGCCTCTCTTCAGGCGGAAGGACTGTGCCAAGGAAGGGAACTCACCTGCCCAGGTGTTTGCAAGAGGTTGCACCAGTATCACCATCTCCCTGCCTCCTTGGGATTTTGGAGTATGGGCTTTAGATTATTTCTGGAGGACAACACGGTTTTGTCTAGAATCCTTATGTAGCTAAAAGGGAATTAAGTCCCTTGAATTCTGTGGACCTTTCTCTAATTCCGAGCAGCCTCGAGGAGATTCCTGGGCAGAGGCTTTTAGCAATGAATCGGCATAATTGGATCTTCATGGTCTGTAATGTCTGACAAAGCTTTTGTGAACATAAAAAGGCTAAGATGATCTTATAGGGGGGGAAAAAATAGCACCAGAGGGAAGGATAAGAAACATCAGAGGGAACTTGGTAGTACAGTGGTCTAAGGCACCCTGTTATTAAGCTGGTTATTAAGACCAGCTGCCTGCAATTACTGCAGGTTCGAATCTCGCCAGGCTCAAGGTTGACTCAGCCTTCCATCCTTTCTAAGGTAGGTAAATTGAGGACCCAGTTTGTGGGGGCAATAAGCTGACTTTGTATAAATATATACAAAAGGATGAAGGCTATTGCTGAGCACATTGTAAGCCGCCCTGAGTCTCCGGAGAAGGGCGGCATATAAATAAAACAAAAAAACAAAAAAACTCTGACTTGGAAATAAGGAGAAATTTCTGGACAGAACTATTAACCGGTGGAACTACTTGCCTCCAGAAGTTGTGGGGGCTCCATCCCTGGAGGCTTTCAAGAAGAGACTGGGCAGCCATTTGTCTGGAATGGTAGAGGGTCTCCTGCCTGAGCAGGGGGTTGGACTAGAAGACCTCCAAGGCCCCTCCCATCCCTCTTGATCTCTGTTCTGTGTTCTAAACAAGGACGTGGCAGTGGGAGTGTTCTCTCTCTTCATTCTGGATTTCATGGGCTTCCATCCCCAAAAGGTGAGGCCAAGGAAGAGCCTCTTCCTGCCCTGGTGGACCCCCGTGGCCAGAAGGAGCCGTTTTCCCCTCCCAAAGCCTGGCGGGAGATTGCAAGGAAGGAGAAGGCTGATCTCATGGAGGAGAAGATTTGGAGCTCAGGGTTGAAATGAGGGTCCTTGGGGCTCTCGGAGCTTGCAGGCCTTTCATTAGCCATCAGTGCACTGAGGATATTACCTAGCTGGGTCGTGAAACGTCTGCAAGAAAACTACCAAGCTCAGGGAGCCCCAAAGACCCTCATTTCAACCCTGAGCTCCAAATATTCTCCTCTATTAGATCAGCCTTTTCCTTCCGAGATCAGTCAGGGGAGACCCCTTGCAATCTTCCTCCAGGCTTTGGGATGGGCACAGCTTCTTCCCTCATAGTCCTCCTCTTCCTCCCTCCTCCCCCTCCTTCCCCTCCTCCCCCTCCAACTTCTAGCACTGATGACATTATCAAGGGTCATGAAACGTCTATTTATTGGTTCGATTTATACGCCGCCCTTCTCCGGAGACTCAGGGCAGCTTACAATGCGTTAAGCAATAGCCTTCATCCTTTTGTATATACCTGCTTAGTAGGGCTTTCGCCCCCCCTTCCTAAGCGGTGTTCTTTTTTTATACAAAGTCAGCTTATTGCCCCCACAATCCGGGTCCTCATTTTACCTACCTCGGAAGGATGGAAGGCTGAGTCAACCTTGAGCCTGGGGAGATTCGAACTCGCAGTAATTGCAGGCAGCTGGTGCTACTTAACAGCACTTTAGTCTGCTGCGCCACCAAGGTCTATGATCCTATGAGAAGTGGCTTGTCGAGTGCTGTATCCATGCCAGAGGAATTGCCAGAGAAGGAATGTCCCGACACAGCTACGGGTCTGGTTTTAAACGGTGAAAATTTCTTTGGGTACCAGACAAACTTCAGCTCACTGCAAAATTCAGACAGATGGTTTCCCGTTGCAGAACAGGGCAGCCCATCCCATGGACGTCCGGGGCCTTCCTGTCCGGGAGGGGGGGAGAATTAATTCCACTTTGGATTTTCCCCGGCAGGAAATGGGAAGGAGGAGATCCTGGAGTGGCCCACCAGAAGACCCCAACCAGCCTTCTCTTGACGCCGGAAGGCAGCTTCCACAGCTTTGGCTACACGGCCAGGGACTATTACCACGATCTGGATCCCGAGGAGGCCCGCGAGTGGCTCTACTTTGAAAAGTTCAAAATGAAGATCCACAGTTCCAGCGTGAGTAGATCCCAGGATCCTCCAGACTGAAACATTTGAAGGTCGCAGGAAGTGGGTTTGCCTAGTCTAGAGAAAAGAAGGACTGGGGTGGGGGGTGGGGAGGACATGGGAGCAGTCCTCCAAAAGAGGGGAGGGGGGGTCCACCTATTCTCCAAAGCACCTGAAGGCAGGACAAGAAACGATGGAAACTCGTCAAGGAGAGAAGCAACCTAGAACGAAGGAGGAGTTTCCTGACAGTGAGGACAATTAGAATAGAATGAGCTGGAAGGGACCTTGGAGGTCCTCTAGTCCAGCCCCCTGCTCAAGTAGGAGAAGCTATACAATTAACCAGTGGAACTCCTTGCCACCAGAAGTTGTAGGTGCTTTATCGATGGAGGTTTTTAAGAAGAGACTGGATTTTGTCTGAAATGGTACAGCGTCTCCTGCCTGAGCAGGGGGTTGGACTAGAAGACCTCCCAGGTCCCTCCCTTCCATTATTCTGTCTAGCCCTGAACGGGTTAAAACTATCAGAAAACCAGGCCTTCGGTGACATGATAGCAGTCTTCCAGTATTTGAGGGGCTGCCCCAAAGAAGAGGGAGTGAAGCTATTCTCCAAAGCCCCTGAAGGCAGGAGAAGAAGCAACGGATGGAAGCTCATCAAGGAGAGAAGCAACTTGGAATTAAGGAGAAAATTCCTAACAGGGAGGACAATTAACCAGTGGAACTCCTTGCCACCAGAAGTTGCGGGTGCTCCATCACTGGAGGTTTTAAGAGACCAGAGAGCCATTTGTCTGGAATGGTAGAGAGTCCCTTGCTTGAGCAGGGGGTTGGACTAGAGGACCTCCAAGGTCCCTCCCTTCCAGCTCTTTTTGGATTGATTGATTGAACCTCCTTAGTTGAGAACCGGTATGGGAAGACATCCTCCTGGGGTCTCCTTGGGTGCGGGAAACTAGAACTCCCCTCATTCCAGCTCACAGGGCTCATGGGAGGTGTAGTCCAACCAGTGGGGCCCAAAATGACATTTTGGCAGATGAGAGGATCAAAGCTGGGGGCTACTTAGGGCCTTAAATTTTGATGGTTCCCCTCCCCCCCCCGGAAATCACGTAACAGCATTTTATGACGGTTGTGCAAAAACAGCAATTACAAGTAGTCTTCGACTTACAACGGTTCCATTTAGCGACCGTTCAGAGTGGTGACACTGAAAAAAGTGCCGTAGGACCATTGTTCACACTTACGACCGTATGCAGCGTTCCTGTGGTCACATGATCAAAATTCAAATACTTGGCAATAGATGACTCACATTTATGACGGTCGCAGCGTCCCGGGGTCACGTGATCCCTTCTTGCGAACTCCTGACAAGCAAGGTCAGTGGGGAAACCAGATTCACTTTAACGACCTAAGTGTCCCTAAATTCACAACTTCCTTTTCATGGCGAGCAACGTCATAAAACGGGGCACAACTCACTTCGCAACTGTCTCGCTTAGCAACGGAAATTTCGGGCTGAACGGTGGTCGTAAGTCGAGGACTACCTGTAAACTACCTTCCTCCCTGCCTGGTTTCTTCCCGGGGCTCCCGGACGCAGACCCGGCGCCTCTTTGAGAATTTCCCTTAGCCACGTTTGAATCTATAAAAAAATAGCTATTTCTTTCTTTATTCATCACCCCATATTCTTTCAGCTGCTCATCCCTCTCAACCTTGAAAAAAAACCTGGGAAGAATTACCACACATTATTTTCCCCCTGGGAAGAGTTGCCACACATTATTTTCACTTTTAATAGAAGTGAGGGAAGTCAGAGGTGGTTAATCAGTGAAGGATAGGACTTCCACACTCATCTCTCAGTCACATCATAACTAAACAAATATAACAGCATTGAACTCCACTTTTACGAGTTTCACTGAAATGCCCTCTTTCCTTTTAATAAACTTCAAAAGCAAATTCCCTTTCAGAAAATTGAATAAGAACAGCCTACAAAACATATGCAGGAGAATTCTTCTGCATAGCACATCCTTCAAATCATTAAATACAGCAGTATGGAAGGATAGGGAGCTTGAGAAGGGGGCAGAAGGTACAAGAAGAGTTGTCTTAAGATGCAGCAAAGTACCGCTTTGGTATGGAGAAAATGTGTGCCATATAAACCCACTCGAATTAGATCATTGTCCATCACAGTACTATAATCCCAGGCTGCTACCAGAAACATGTACCGATAATGACTTATTTTTGGCCAATGACAAAGCAAAAAGGTGGCTTCATTCTGGCAGTTTAAAGTTTGATCTAGACACAGAAGAAGAAGAAATATTGTCTGTGGGAATAACCTTGAGAGATGGGGCTAGGGCAGTGATGGTGAACCTTTTTGGCACCAAGTGCCGAAAAGGGAGCACTTCGTGTGTTCATCAGAGCTGCAACCAGGAAGAGGAGCTGCCCAGGGGTTAAGGTATTTCCGGTTTGTGGCACGCACATGCACTCCAGGCAGCAAGTCTTCCGTTACTGCTGTGCATGCGCACTGGCCAATCAGCTGGCCAGTGCACATGCTCATGCCAGAAAACGGAAGACCAGCTCTTCTAGTTTCCGGCACTGCTGCATGCACAGAGGCCAGATCGTCACATGCGCGTGCATGGCAGAAACCAGGAAGAGGAACGGGTGACACCACATGTGCAAGGCAACATGGCTCCACGTGCCACTTCGGGCACATATGTTCCACGTGCAATATGTACGCCATCACAAGGCTAGGGGAAGAAATGCTGCCTACAGAACCATCAGATAAGAGTCAGTATATCCTTCAGCTGCATAATGGGTAGTGAAAGAAACTCAGAAAGGAACCTCCTTAACTTATTGCTTGGTAAAAGAGAAGCAGGAGGCTGGTACTTTCAGATTTGCAAGATTGATGTTAACATTCCCAGGTAATCCAGATAGGAAAGACAACCAGCTGGAGTTAGGAAATTCAAATGGTCAATTTTGCTTCCTTTCCATTTGAATTTTGCCCACCTCACTTCTGCCTATCTTATTAATGGAGAAATTTGCAGTGAATGGTTCTTAACAAAACATTTAGTAAACGATCTAGCTAAATAGTTTGTTCTTGACAAATGAAATTAGGACTCCTATTTCCACCATGCAAAAGCTTTTTGCTGTATTTATATCGTCCCTTCCCATTGCCCATGTAGATGGTCAAGATAAGGAGCCTGCCATCTTTACTCCTGGGTCACAAATGGTACATTTAGATATGGTCCAACAATAAAACAAGAAGTCACAAATTGAGGCATTTTGATCTGGAAACATTCCGAAGAGGATTCCTTTGAGGTTTAATGGAAGGGTGTGCAGCTAGGAAGATTATTGATTACTGGAGAAATAATAATACAGAATAAGGTATGATTTGGATCCCTCATAATGAAAAGAAGTGTAAAAACCCTGTACTTCACCAGTGAGTATAATTTTTCAGGGTGTGGGAGGTGTGCAGAGAGAAATTAAAAGCAATTTTAATGAATGGAAACTGCAGAAGCAATTTGGGACCCGTGATGAATCTAACTATCTTCTTCCATTTATCAATGCTTTCATTTAGGAGGTTTAAATAAGCTTAAGATGGCCTGGGCTTAAGATAAATGGAAAACTTTCTTCTGATCCTGAGGTGTTCATGCCACCCATGTAGGGATTCTCGGTGCCTGGTAGCAGTATTAGAATCCAGCAAACGTGCTTCCATCGTCCTTTAAATAAATCTTCTATGAGAGATAAACAGGTGGAAATGAACAAATAATATCATAAAATCCCACTTCATCACCATATAATGTCTTCTAAATTGACTGAAGACAGGATCAAGTGCCCTCTGGTTGTTAATTAAAATAATGCCAAGTATCGATTCTATCCTCTAAATTGTTTCTCTGATTTTCATCCTGATTTTCACAGGATGGTTCATAATGTACTCTTTAGCAGAATAAGCAGAGCTGATTCCTTCCAGGTAAGAGCTGAGTCCTTATTTCATGATTATTGTTATTTTTGTACCCTTCTTAAAATTACTGCTGCCCGTTGTGGCTGTGAGTTGACTAAATTTTACAAGCTGAAAATTGTACAGAAGAGTGCTTTGTTTTTTGGCCCTTCTGGCTATCACTTTCAAGGAATAATGCTGCATTTTAGAAGTGAAAGAATGAAACAAAAAAAAAATACCTTGTGGAGCTACAAACTTTTAACAGTTATTTTGAAATCAATAAAAGTTGAAGTGCAGGAAGCACAGGCTAGGGTGAGGCCTAAAGATAGTGGTCATTCATAAAACAATTATTAAGTATGACAATGATAAATGTGAGATTTGATTTTATTTATTTATCACATTTCGGTTCACTTCCCCCCCCCCATTTCACTCACAGAATTTAATTTTGAGAAGTCTTGGTTGCTATTTAATCTCTACAAAATAGTACTAAATCACCTAATTATTTTCAACTTTTAAAGCCTGTCCTTAAAACTTTTCTTAAAACTTTCTCTTTCTACTGCTTTTGTCCCCAAAGCACAATTAGTTTGAGGCATTTAGGTATTCTGAGGTTTACCGTGATTTGTTTTTGCTCAGGACAATGTTTCTCAAGATTCTGAGTTAGTCTAAAATCCGTCACTCACAACCAGAGTAGGAAGAATGCTAGGAATTCTTGAGTATTATTATTGTTCAACTGCTATTTGTTTGTTACTGGCTTGTTTTGGAATTAAAGCCTAAGAGCTTTAGTGGGACATTTATAATTTTAATGTTGTTTAAGCTTTTTTAATTATGCTTTGCTTGTTGTCAAGACATTTCCTTGTTTTCTCTAAGGAAAATGCTGCTGTTTCCGTGACAACCTTGCATTTCTCGCTAGACTAGGGGCAGTTCCTGCTTGAATGATGCTCTTTTGTAATGTGATCGACAACTCAGGCAATTTATGTCCACAACTTGTTTTCCTACATTTTTTTCCCCTCTAGCTGTTTGCTTTCTCCTGGACAACATGGCAAGCAAGAAATGTGACTGCCTGTATTCTTGAAACATGTGCACCTTTGAATCTTTTCTGAAGGTATTTCTAAATTAGAAGGTGGAAGCTGCCAATCAGTTTGCTGAGAACTGGGGAAATAGTGATCCCACCATCAAGGAAGGTGATTCAAAAATAAACCAAAATAAATTTTAAAGAGGTTTTAAAGTTTCCTGAGAATGAAGCAGAAAAACAGAAACATTTGGGGGTGGGGGGAGGGATAGGGAAGTAACAAGGATGGGTTGGGTGGCATGGGCATTCATATTCCCAAACTGGATAAAATAGACGGCATGACAGCTTTCGTAATATCTCTAGCACAGTGTTCTGATCCAGCCTTCACAAGCAATGAGAAACCGCTTACTCACAAGTAACACAAACCCATTTCTATTTAAGTCAGAGCAGGAACAGTCTTTGTTCACATTGGATAAACAAAACCAAAAGTTTTTTTTGAAAAGTTTTTTTCAGTTTTATTTCTTATACACATAATATAAAATGGACATTTTCTTATACATAATTAATCATACAGATACATGTTTTTCTTAAAGAAAGCATTAAAATAAGGCATTTTAATTACATTCAGAGTTGCTCTTCTACCCCTTTCTTCCCTCATTTCGCAACAAA
The DNA here is from genome assembly GCF_029531705.1 of Pantherophis guttatus. Next base: position 1,417,401 of record NW_026844080.1, read on the forward strand.
CCTTCTTCTCTCCTCCTTTCTTTCCCTTCCCTCCCTCCTCTCCTCTCCTCCTTTCTCCTTCCTCCTCTCCTACCTCATCCTACTTCCCCTTCCTTTCCCCCACTCCTCTCCTCTCTTCTTTTCCCCCTTCTCACCTTCTCTCCTACTCCTGTCCCCTACCCTTCCTTCCTCTCCTTTTCCCTTTCTTCCATTCCTCTCCCTCCCTCTCCTCTTCCTACCCTCTCCTCCTCTCTCCTTTCTATCTTCTTTGCTGTGGAATATTCTCCTTGTTTGGTATCTGAGCAACTCCTGTATTCTAATCATATATACTTTCTTTCAGTTTCTTTTCAGATTTATTCTATCTATCAGTATTATCATCATAATTATACATTTATTCTTATAATCTTCTTTCTTTCCCCCCCTCCCTCTCATCCCCCTTTTTCATTTACTCTGGTATCATTTGGGTTTCTATTTCTTTTTTATCCTCTCTCTCGTTTAACTTTCTATTATCTAAATCATTTATCTATCCTCTTATCTTCATATTTCTTTTCTAACCATATATAAAATCTTCCCCATGCCTTGAAATACACTGATTCCTCTTTATCTCTTAATCTTAAAATTAAACTATTCATTTCCACACAGTGTAAAATCTTTTTCATTACTTCACCTTCTGACAGATTTTTTTCTGTCTTCCAATTTTGTGCAAATACAATTCTTGCTGCTGTAATGAGTCACAAAAGTTTTTTCCCCTTCTAAAAACAGGGCAAGAACAGTCTCTGTTCACATCAGCTGAGGCAAATTCACTCCCTATTATTTCCCAGCAGGGAAATTCCATTGGCACCTCAAATACAGAGCAATTAGTCCCGACAAACCTGGTTCTGACAGAGGAATCTGACATGATTGATGTACACTATTTATTTCCCAGCCAGGGAAGGGCTGGCTAGCATCTATATCTTCTTTCCCCTGAAAGCTGGCTTATTGCTTTCCGTTGTTCACCTCTCCTTTCCTCTCTATGCATACATGCATCTGGGATGGGCCCCATCTGTTCCTCTCCCTCATTCAGCTCAGGCCCTGAAGACAGCTGTCTCTCCACCTGGGGGAGGATGGAAGGCCCCGGCTCTTCATCTGCCTCTGATTCTGCTTCCTCATCAGAGTCTTCCAAAGGTCCAAAGCCAGCCCAAGCTTCCCCCCTCAACCTCTTCCTCATCTGACTCTGCTGCTAGCTCTGCTGGCAGCTGATGGACCACAACACACAGGGAGATCTAGTTGAGAAAGTTGCAGGCAAAACTAAAATAACTTCCCCTCATTGAGATCTGCCCAGCAAGGTTTTGCCCATGGCATCAGTTTCCACCTTCCAATATGAAAGGAAAAGTGGCAATTCTGAATTGGGAGACCCTGATCACTGCAAAGGACATGGTCCCACAGGTAACCATGTGTAAAGATATATGAGGTTGAGCCAAAGGCACAATCTGAAGGTCCTCTTGTAGTCCCCCGTTTAGGAGCCGCGGAGGGAGGGAGGGAGGCGGGGGACGGAGGCTGGGCTCACCTCGCTGCAGCCGGGGAGGGAAAAAGCCGGACGGGAACCGTCTCCGCCGCCGCTCCCGAGCCTCCCGCTCCTCCCGCCGGCCTGGCGCGGGACTCCGGGGCAGCCGAGGCCGGGCAGGCTCCGCAGGGAAGGCGCCGCCCCGCCCCTCGCTTCCCATTGGCCGCGGCAACAAAGAAGCCGCCGCCCCGCCACGCCCACCCACCCCCCTCGCGTGTTTTGATTGGCCGCGGCTGGGCCCGCGCGGGGCTCATGTAGGCTGTGGGCGGGCGGGGGGGGGCGTGGCCCAGGGCGGGCGGCGCAGCCAATGGGAGGGCGGGAAGGAGAGCAACTGTTGCAAAGCGGGCGCGTGGCCGGGAGTTGGCGCTGCGCCGCCTCGAGCGCTCCGGACTGGCCGGGCGGCTTGCAAAAGGAGGGGGGGGGGGGGGGGGGGGCGGCGGCTTTCCTCCCCCCCCCCCCCCCCCCCCACTGGACTTTCTCTGGGTGGCCCCCACCGCCCTCTCCCCTCTCCCCTCCCCTGGGAAGCCTTTCCCCTCGGTAGCCCTGATGATGTTCCCTAGTTGGGTCATGAGACGTCTGCAAGAGAACCCATAAGCTCCAAGACCACTAAGGATCCCCCCCCTCCACCACCTGTCCTGCACTCTGCGAAGTCCTGATGATGTTCCCTAGTTGGGTCATGAGACGTCTGCAAGAGAACCCATAAACTCCGAGACCACTAAGGATTCCCCCCCTCCACCACCTGTCCTGCACTCTGCAAAGTACTGATGATGTTCCCTAGTTGGGTCATGAGACGTCTGCAAAAAAAGCACCAAGTTCAGGGAACACCGAGGATCCCATAGTCCTCCTCCTCCTCTTCCTCCTCCCTGCAAAGTCCACTCCTCCCGGTAGCACTGGTGAGGTTATCTAGTTTGGTCGTGAAATGTCTGCAAGAAAACCAAGCTCAGCTAGGACCCCACAATCAGCAGTGGAAATCCTCCCCCCCCCACCAGTTCTATCCAGCTCGCCGAACCTGTAGCACCGGTGGCAGGAGACTCCGCCCACCCACGGGGACGTCATTACCAGGGGTGGGTTCTACTTACCTTTAATACCGGTTTGCAATGGGGCCGTGTGCGTGTGCTCGGTTCGTTCTCTCTCGGGTGCGCTCTTCTGAGCATGTGCAGAAGAATTTTGGTGACGTCGGGGTCGGTGGGCGGGGCCTCCTGCCGGTTTTACTACCGGTTCTATAGAACCGGTGCGAACCGGGGGCAACCCACCACTGGGCATTACGTCCCGTTTTTTTACCTTCTGTTCTGTGCACGCTCCCGTTCCCAAACCCTTAGCGAAGGTAAGTGGATTTTAATTTTGGGCCAAATTTATATATATTTTAATTGTTTTTTAATATTTGTATTTTATGTTTTTTAATTCTGGCTGTACACCGCCCTGAGTCCTCAGGGAGAAGGGCGGTATATAAATTTAAAATAAAATAAAATTAAAAAAAATAACCGCTGCCCACAATCCTCCTCGTCCTCCTGTCCTGCACTCTGCAAACGCCACTCCCTCTTAGCACTGATGGTGTTCCCTAGTTTGGTCATGAAACGTCTTGCAAGAAAACAAGCAAGAGGGTGCCAAGGACTCCTTTCAATTCTGAGCTGCAAATATTCTCTTTTATTGGCCACGTTCAACTGCAAACAGAGTCCGGGGCTTCCCTGAGTTTCCTCCTCTTGCACGAACACCTGCTTGTTGCTCGGGGTGGGCTGGAGGGGTGTGGAGGGAAGCAGTCTCAGGGCCTACTGCTTCTCCGCCCCTGGCTGTGCTGCTGACTTAGGCCTGTTTCAGAGAGCTTTTTCCGCTTCCTGTTATTGCAAAACGTGGAAGCCGTTTGCAATCAAGTGTTTAAAATTCAAAAATACGGCCGTAAGGGGGAAATGTGATGTACACAGCTGTGCTTGGTGGAAGAAAGTGGGGGGGGGGGTTTAGAAGGAAAGGAGGAAGGAAAAAAGCAGGCGGAAGGTAGGAAAGAAAAGAGAAAATAGCGAAGGGAGGAAGACAGGAACAAAGGAAGGGAGGGAGTGGGGAGGGAGGGAGGAAGGAAGAAAAGGAAGGACAGGAGAGAGGGAGGGAGGATAGGAGAAAGGGAGGAAGGAAGGACAAGAAGGAGGGAGGGAGGGAGGACAGGAGAAAGAGGGAGGGATTATAGGAGAAGGAGGGAGGGAGGAAGGAAGAAAAGGAAGGACAGGAGAGAGGGAGGAAGGGAGGACAGGAAAAAGGGAGGGAGGACAGAAGAAAGGGAGGAAGGAAGGACAAGAGGGAGGGAGGACAGGAGAAAGAGAGGGAGGGAGTATAGGAGAAAGAGGGAGGGAGGGAAGGAGGAAGGAAGGAAGGGAAAACAGAGGAAAATGGAAGGAAAGAAAGAAAGAACAAGAGAGAGGAAAGTGAGGAAGGAAGGAAGGAAGGAAGGAAGGAAGGAAGGAAGGAAGGAAGGAAGGAAGGAAGGAGAGGTAATGGACTCTGAGAATGACCTCAATGAACAGCAGGCAAAGCCACCAACCAAGACAAGAGTCAGATCAAAGAAGTTTCAGTCCAACGCAGGATTTGGTACCATAAACGAATTGTCTAATCATCTTCTCTGCACTCTGTCTTAAGTTTCAACCTCTTTTTTATATCATGACGACCAAAAGTGAAGGAGGCAGTCAAGACCAAGATTGGTAACCCAGAAGAAGTAGAAGGAGACTGACCAGCTGTGACCTACTCCTGCCCCCACCCCCACCCCCACCCCATCCATTAGTACATTAGGGGGAGATGCATTCCTCGCCTTCATGGAGGAGCTGGGAGCCAGTGGCTGCAGAGGCTGGTAGCATCCTTTTAGAATAGAATAGAGCAGGAAGGGACCTTGGAGGTCTTCTAGTCCAGCCCCCTGCTCAAGCAGGAGACCTTCTACCATTTCAGACAAGTGACTGTCCAGCCTCTTCTTTAAAAACCTCCAGGGATGAAGCGCCCACAACTTCTAGTGGCAGGCTGTTCCACTGGTTAATTGTCCTCACTGTTAGGAAGTTTGTCCTTAATTCCAGGTTGCTTCTCTCCTTGATGAGTTTCCATCTGTTGTTTCTTGTCCTGCCCTCTGGTGTTTGGGAGAATAATTTGACCCCCTCTTCCTTGTGGCAGCCCCTCAAATACTGGAAGATGGCTATCATGTCACCCCTAATTCTTCTTTTTTTTTCCGACTGGCCAAACGCAAATCCTGCAGCCGTTCTTCGTATGGTTTAGTCTCCAAGCCTTTGATCATCTTAGTTGCTCTTCTCCGCGCTTTCCCCAAAGATTCAACCTCTTTTCTGTGCTTCATGGCAACGAAGGGACGGCAGAGACAGGAAGTCATCTGACATTTGAGTTGCTTAGCAAGGCTTTTCCCCAACTGGGGATTCCCAGCTGCGCTGGGGCAAAAGCCGGGCCCCACTGGGAATTTTGGGGCCTGAAATCCCAGCAAAGGGTTGAAAGGCCAGGGGGCAGCAGTCCCTCGGGGGCCCTGACTTGCCTTCGGAGCCAGGGAGCTCTGCTTCTATTGCAAGTGGAAGAAGCAGCAGCTGGGAACAAGCCCTGATCCTTGGAGCCAGCGTCCACCGAGGGGGTCGGCTTGGATTCGGGACGAGGTGCGCTTCGTTCCCTGGAAAGTTCTCTGCTCATAAAAAAAAAAAAATACTAGCAGAAAAAATAATGAAATAGCAGAGTGGGAAGGGACCTTCTAGTTTAGGGGGTTCCCAACCAGGGATGAAATGCTACCGGTTCGCTCCGGTTCAGGCAAACTGGTAGTGATAAAAACTACCAGTTTGGGTGAACCGGTAGTTTAAAAAAGCTACCAGTTCTTGCGAACTGGTATTTCCGACAATCAGCTGTGCTGCGGGGTTTAGTTTTGCTAGAAAGCTGGAAATCCTGCTTTCTAGTAAAGCTAAATCGTGCGGCACAGCTGATTCCCCCCCTCACTGTTCTACTTACCTTTCCAAGCCTCTTATGGTGCGCAGCGCACATGCACGCACACACAGCGTGTGTTTGCCGTGCAGCGCACATGTGCGGTCAGAGAACTGGTAGCAAACCGGTTCAGATTTCACCACTGGCCCCAACCTCCGAGGCCGCAGCCCAGTACTGGGCCCTGGGCCCACTCCTTCTAGTCTCAACATCTTTTTTATATTATGGTGGCCAAAATTGGATGCAGGATTGCAAGTGTGGTCTTACCAAGTGGTGTTAACACGTGATCTTGATTCTATCCCTCTGTTAATGCAACCTAGGACTGTGTTGGCTTTTTTGGCTGCCGCCGCACACGGCTGGCTCATATTTAAGCGGTCATTCATCAAGACTCCCAAGATCCCATTCACAGGGATTACCATTGAGCCAGGTACCACAGTGGGTGGGTTCCTCCCGGTTCAGCCCGGTTCGGCCAAGCCAGTAGCAGTGACGATATGACATCACCGAACCGGTTCTCTTTGTTCGGGAGCTGGGCCCTCCCGCCCCCCCCGCATTATTCTTACCTTTTATTTGGCCCCACCTCCAATCTATTCGTTGCCTCCCGAGTCCCAGCTGATTGGCTAGAAGGAAAAAAACTGTTTAAAGTCTTGCCGCGGGACTTCAAAGGGCCGCCCTACAGCTGATCAGTGTTAAAAGGCAGTGTGGTGGTAGACCGGTGCCTCCAAAAACAAATGAGTAGACCGATGCCAGCAAAAACAAATGAGTAGACTGGTACAGCTCTGCAAGCAGTTAAAAGCCTGGTAGACCAGTACCTCTGCTAAATCCTAAAGAATTTTTTTTTTTTTTTAATTTGATTTATATGCCGCCCTTCTCCGGAGACTCAGGGCGGCTTACAATGCGCTAAGCAATAGCCTTCACCCTTTTGTATATTTTATACAAAGTCAGCTTATTGCCCCCACAACTGGGTCCTCAATTTACCTACCTTAGAAAGGATGGAAGGCTGAGTCAACCTTGAGCCTCGGCGAGATTCGAACCTGCAGTAATTGCAGGCAGCTGGTCTTAATAACCAGCTTAATAACAGGGTGCCTTAGACCACTGTACTACGAAGGCTCTTACATGACCCTTGTCACATGACCCTTCAAACCACGCCCACAAAATAAGCCACACCCACAGAACCGGTAGTAACAAAAATTAGAACCCACCCCTGTGTACCACCTATCCTGTACCTGAGCATTTGGGTTTTCTTGCCTAAATGCAGAACCTCCCTTTTGTCCCCCATTGGATTTTGTTTTGTTTTGGTTCTTTAAGGTCCAACTTTTCACAACCGTAGGTAGCTACGGGGGAAACGCAATAGAGCGGACTAACCTACGTTGCTGATGTCCTTGCTTTTCCCTGCATACTTCGCTTTCGGGGGGGGGGGGCGAGTGAGTGGGACAGACCTAATTGGCCCTATTTCAGGATGAAGTTTCACTGCAGGAGCCTGCCCACGTCCACAGATGGGCAAGGCACTCGACTTCCTGATGCTCCCACTTGTAATCTGACGCTTGGCAACTGGCCGTGCTCCATGGGGGACTAGGGAGAATTGTGGTCCCTTCCAAAGAAATCGCTCTTCGCTTTAAATGCCTTCCAGATGGTTTCATACTTGCACGGTGTCGTTTCACCACAGCGAGACAGGGGAGTTGAGAGGCAAACATAAACTTTCTTTCAAAAACGAGACTATTTCTGGAAAGGTTCACAACTGTGCGTTCCATCACTCCGACAAGAATAAGAGAATAACAGAGCTGGAAGGGACCTTGGAGGTCTTCTAGTCCAGCCCCCTGATCAAGCAGAATATCCTATACCATTTGAGGCAAATGGCTGTTCAATATCTTCTTAAAGACCTCCAATGTTGGAGGACCCACAACTTCTGGTGGCAAGGAATTCCACTGGTTAATTGCCCTCACTGTTAGGAAGTTTCTCCTTAATTCCAGGTTGCTTCTCTCCTTGGTTAGTTTCCATCTGTTGTTTCTTCTCCTGCCTTCTGGTGCTTTGGAGAATAGGTTCACTCCCTCTTCTTTGGGGCAGCCCCTCAAATACTGGAAGACTGCTATCATGTCATCCCTGGTCCTTCTGTTCATTAAACTAGACATACCCAATTCCTGCAATTGTGTGTTTTAGCCTCCAGTCTCCTAATTCTGGGGCATTGCTCAGAAAACATGCTTTCAAGCTTTCGGAGGTCACAGTGATCCTGACCGATTTGCACACTCAGCAGATGGATGCAGGACTGAAAAGAACAAAGGGGGGGAGGGGAGGTAGGAACATTTCAAGGAATAGTCTGACCCACACAGATGGATGCTAATTTGACATTGCGCATATGAAGAACGGTTGCATAAATTAGGTATGTCTAGTTTAATGAAAAGAAGGACCAGGGGAGACATGACAGCAGTCTTCCAATATCTCAGCGGCTGCCCCAAAGAAGAGGGGGTCAAGCTATTCTCCAAAGCACCTGAGAGTAGGACAAGAAGCGATATTGTGTTTCCCCAAAAGTAAGACCCTGTCTTATATTTTTTTTTGAACCCTGAAATAACCGCTTGGCCTTATTACCACGCACTCAAAAGCTCAGTTGGGCTTATTATCAGGGGATGTCTTATTTTGGGAGAAACAGGGTAGATAGAAACTAATTAAGGAGCGAAGCAACCTAGAACTAAGGAGAAATAAGTTAGAACAATTAATCAGTGGAACAGAAGTTGCCTCCAGAAGTTGTGGATGCTCCAATACTGGAAGTTTTTAAGAAGAGATTGGGTAACCATTGATCTGAAGTGGTGTAGGGCCGTGATGGTGAACCTATGGCACGCGTGCCACAGGCATCACGCAGAGCCATTTCTGCGGGCACGTGAACCGATGCCCTAGGTCAGTTCCACCGCTCGCGCATCCCACCGGCCAGCTGATTTTTGGGTCTCTGCCACACATGCGGGAGACACGCATACTTGCCCATGCCCGCCCCGCCCATCCCAGGAGTCTCCATGCGACCTGTTTTGGATGCCAGGTAAGTACAGGGCTCGCGTGGAGGCTCTGGGAGGGTGAAAAAGGGGCCTACTGGAAGTCTGGAAACAGGCCGTTTCTGGCCTCCGGAGGGCCAGGGGAGGCTGTTTTTGTCCTTCCAGGAGGCTCCAGGAAACCCTCTGGAACCCGGGGAGGGCAAAAAACTGGAAGTCTGGAAACGGGCTATTTTCAGCCTCTGGAGGCTTCAGGGAGGCCTGCTAGGCTCAAAACGGGGCACGGGGGGTCATGTGCACCTGTGCAGGGGATGGCGCAGTGCAGGGGGGCGGTCGTGCGTGGGGGGCATTGCATTATGGGTGTGGGAACGCATGCACGTGCACAAGCATTTTTGGCACCTGAGGGAAAAAAAGGTCAGCCATAACTGGTATAGGGTTTGCTGCCTAAGCAGGGGGTTGGACTAGATGACCTCCAAGGTCCCTTCCGATTCCGTTATTCTATTCTATTCCACTTTTGGACTCCCCCACCACCACAAAAAAAAAGAGAGAGAGAGACAGAAGGGAGGATTAAAGTCTTTAATGCTGAAAAGCAGACAGAAATTACCTTTAGAGAAGGAAGCCGCCGTGATCGTACAGAAAAACAGTGCTGGCCCCACACAAAAGCAGCTAATTTTCCCCATAACTGCATTGCCAAGAGGTTTTACCAATCGGTAAGCTCAGCTAAAGCCGCCCTCTGCTGTCCAACTCAGGGTATTACACCATCTGGCTTTTGTTTGTTTGTTTACCTTATTTTGTTTTGTTTTGTTTTGTGGCACGCGCCGAAGCTCGAGACACGAGCTTCCCTCCCTCCTCCCTCCCCCAGAAATCTCCCCGGAGTAGCTTAGCCAGGATAAATGAGCATTTAGAAGCATAAGCCAGTCCCTTTCTCAAGAGGTAGCCTCCCTTCTTTCTTCTTTGCACAACCAGGCCTGGCTGAAGATTTGTACTATCCGGGCTCTTCACGGAGACCCTTCAGACCCCACTCAGTCCGTCCCGTCACAGGAAAAGACCATCGGAAGAGAGGTAGGACCCCAGAAGTCATCCAAAGCTTGGCCGGACCCTGAATTGCCAAGGCCAAATGGTGAGAGTTGCATGGCAACCCCTAAAACCTACGTTGGGCCAAGAGAAGTCAGTTGAAGGCACCTGGCGATACTTTAATCAGGGCCACGTGGGAGCAATGGACAGAATTGAGCCCCACGGATCCACGGGAGATCCCGGTGGAAGCAAAGGTGTAGAGAAGGCACTAGAGCAGAGGTGGGGAGGAATCCAGTATCCCAGGAGGAAATCATGGGACAATCTGAAAACTATCACCATTGGAGGTCTACATGGCCATGTCCTACAAGAGAGCAGAGGGACACCTTGTTAGATCTTCTGCTTTGAGGGAATGACTCAGAGCTCCAATATATGTTGACCCCTCCTCATTTCATCTTCGTGAAGACCCCCAAAGCGAATGACTCAATTCTCAGCTCCCCCCAGGACGCAACCACTTCTCCAAGTGATTGGGGAAGGAAGCTTCGTAAGATGGGCTATTATCTCCTCTCTTCCAAGGACTCCCTCCCCCCCACCCCACCCCTTCTCTTCCTATGCAGCAGAAGCTTCGACAACGATTGTGGGAACGTTCACACCTCGTGCTGGCACCTCAGCAAGGTGGTCCTTTGGAAAGTGCCGAGGATGACAGGATGACGTGAGAAGGTCCCTTCCTGCCGGAGGTGCTTCTCAGTTGGGTTGATGAGCTTCTCAGTGGGGGGCCTTTGGGAAGCAGGAGGAGAACAACGTCGGGAGAAGGACCGAGATGGCCAAGATCAAAGCAAGTCCTGACCAACGGGGCCTGGGTCAAAGGCTTGCGGCCTCCTCGCTCTGTACACAGAGTTCCAAGGCACTTTTAATGGTCCAGATGTTGGACCCCGCTCTAGCCCACTACCCCACTACCGCATCACACACACAAATTCTCCTCTAGGTTTCCAGGTGGAGATGGGAAGCGACCGCCTCGTATCTTGGAGATTCAGGGAAAGGGGAGGCAAAGAAAAGGTGAGTCGGCTCTCTGGAGGTCATCTCCTAGCAATGGCACTGATCAAAAGAGCCACTGTGTGAATTTGGGTGTGTGAAAAAGCACACTTAGGCTCAAAACCCACAGTTTGGGCTCAAACGGGCAGTCACTCCCGCCCCATATTTTGCTCCTGAGCTCTACAGTGGGGAGTTGGGGATAGGGACGACGACAGCATCTTCTCTGGGACATGCCTTGATTCATCTCATGGCCACACAACGCACCTCAGTCTGTGTCTTCACAAGACACCCCCTCGCCCGCAGGAAGACAGAACGGGGATGGGGGGGGTTTCTGGTCCGTTGGGTTTGTGTTAGGGATTGTGCATGCAAGATCAAAGATTCGAGAAAGGCAGCTGAGGTCACGCAAAAGCTTTGAAGCCCACCTTGGGTATCTGATGGTGGGGAAGGGAGGAGGGAATCTAGAAAGAGCCTCCTGGCCAGAAGCAACCTGGAATGGTAGGGGAACCTCAACCCACTGGAGAAGGACATTCCTGAATCCTTGTATTAGCTGGGCGGGGGTGCATTTCCTAGGGAGGGCACAATACCTCTCGCTCACCCCCACCCCCAGCCAGGATTTTCCTCCCGTAGATGGAGCTCAAGAGTTCATCTTGAAAAGGACCAAACTCTGCGGTCCTCCTGGCTGCCCATGACTCCACCCTCAGCCATCCTGGAGGGTTTCTTCTCTCTTCCGGAGTCATCATCAAAGGAGAACAGCAGGTAGGGTGGCTTGGAAAGTTCAGAAGAACTTCAGAAGAAAGGGAGGGGGGACTGGTGTGGGGTCCTGGGGTCTCTCTGAACTTGTTTTCCCGTAGATGTTTCATGACCCAACTAGCTAACATCATCAGTGCTAGAAGGGAGTGGGGAGGAGGAGCAGGAGGAGCAGGAGGCTGAGAATCCAAGCCAACTTCTGGCCTCCCAACAGAGCCAAATCTGGGGAAATCTTGGCTAAGGATTCTACCGTTCCCGATGTTCTCCTTAGATGCCAGAAAGCTCATCTCAACCATCATCATGGCCTCCTTGCCTGGTGGGCTACAGATACAAGCGGGAGGACTTTTCCTGGGATCTCCTGCAACTCCAGGAGGCAGACACGATGGTGCCTGGAGACAGGGACTGGAGGGGCCTGGATTCTCCTGGGCTCTCCTGGAGAACGTGGCCAACTGACTGGACGTCACCCGGCCTTCTTTCCTCTGGGCACGGTCTCTCCTGGGCCGGGCTGGGGCCGCTGGCTGGGCAAAGGCTTCCCTTTGAAACCAGAAGACCTCCACGGAGGGTCTTCTTCCAACATCTCAGCCGGGCTGGAGGGCTGCAGAGAAAAGCGCTGAGCATTCAAAGAACCGGGGGTGGGGGAGCCCGGCATGGGTGGAAACGGTCTGGAGAAGCACAGCTGGGACGGGGCCTTTCACTTCCGCTTGGGCTCCGCCTGCTGCAGGCGCCGGGAGAGATCGTCGATCCGGACGTTCTTCAGGTGCAGCAGGTGTTCCAGTCGACGGATTTTCATCTGCAGAATCTAAGAGGTTGTAGAGGGTCTTGGCTGAGCAGGGGGTTGGACTAGAAGACCTCTAGGGTCCCTTCCTCTATCCTGTTCTGTTCTGTTTCATTTCTATTTCTATTTCTATTACTTCTATTTCTATTATTTCTATTTCTATTTCTATTTCTATTACTTCTATTTCTATTTCTATTATTTCTATTTCTATTTCTATTTCTATTTCTATTTCTATTATTTCTATTTCTATTTCTTCTATTTCTATTTCTATTTCTGTTCCAATTCCATTCTTTTCTATTCCATTCTTTCCTCAGAAGCAGCAGCTCAAGGACCCAAGACCCCCGTGGCCCCTGAAAACCCGAGGGGCCCTTCCTCCTTCCTCGTGAGATGCTGCTTTCTAACCGTCCAGGCAACTCTTGGCCAAGAGCTCTTCCTCCACGGAGAAAGAAGGGAGGATTTGGCTAATACGGGCACTCCTCACAGCTGAGCCCAACATTTCCGTCACTAAGCGAGACAGTTGAGGAATGAGTTTTGCCCCACGTCATACAACCTTCCCTGACACAATCCCTGCGATTAATCACAAGGGTTGTTGTTCAGCGAATCCATCGAGTTTGCTTGTTGGAAGGTCGCCAAAGGGAGGGTCACGTGACCCCCCCGGGACACCCCGACCGTCATAAATACGAGACAGTGGCCGAGTGTCTGAATTTTGGTCACGCGATAGGACTACAACTCCCTGTTTCCCACTTTCAAGCCTGGTGTTGTGGCCTGTTGGCCGCCTGCCCCTTCAGCAGCCGAATCAGAGGAGGAGGAGGAGGAGGAGGAGGAGGAGGAGGTGTGGGAGTCAAAGTCAGCATCAAGGCAACCTGGGAGCTCCAAGGGGGAAGAGGGAATGGAGCTGGGGGAGAGAGAGACAGAGGCAGAGCCTGGGCTGTCTGTCAGCCATCAGATGGAGAGTCAACAGCCCCCAGGTCCGGAGGTGGCTGATGAGGAAGAGGAGGAACAGCTGGGTCCAGTGCCTGATGCACAGAAGGCAAGAGGAGAGGAGAGCAGTGGAAATCTATGGGCTGGTCCTTGGGACGGATGAGCCACTGCTGCTAGCGAGGCCCCACCCTATCTCTGGGGATAAAAGAGAGGGGGCAGAGATGAATAGATGTGGCAGATAACTATTCATCTTCCGGATGGACGGACTTGTTAGCCTGCGGTGAGAAGGAGACTTTTTGCCGGGGCTGCCGGCGCTCTTAATAAAAGAATCTTTGAGTTAAATTCAGAGGATTTCTCATGTTTGGGGAGCTGGGTCAGGACACCTGGTGCTTTAACCACTAGACCCAACTGCCGCTCTCCCGTCACTTTCTCTCCCTCTGTTGGGATGATTGTCCCCGCAGAGACCTCCGGAAGTCTCTGCCCTCGGCCAGTGTGGGGAAGCCGAGAGGGCCGGGCGACCCCCAAGATGTGGGGAGAGGGAGGTGGCTGAGCCAAGCTCCCTTGCCATCAATGGGTGCCGGGTGGGATGCATCTTGGCCTCACCTGGATGGTCTCCTGGGAAGCCAGCAGGGCCTGTTCCCGCTCGGCCAGGTGCAGACGCAGGTTGGCATCCGTTTGCAGAGGCACCGGGTAGCCCGTCTGTCCCTTCAGACCCCTGCAAGTGGAAGATGGTTATAGGGAGCAGAACGTCCCCCAAATTGTGGACTTCCACCCCATTGCATGGAGGGAAGACACCCCCCCCCGGCAGAGCTTCCCCTTCCTCATCCTGGGGAACCGAGTTCAAGATTCTCCAGTCAGAGGAAGAAGGACGGCCATTTTCTCCTTTCCTGATGTTTGATAGACATCTCAGCCTGGCTCTTTTCGCTGCCATGAAACGGCCTGAAACCGACTTTAGAGGCATCTAGTGGCAAGGAGTTCCATCTGCCACCAGCTTTCCCTGGAAGAAGTCCTGGGAAGCTGTGCAGAATCCAGCCGTCCCTCCGTCTTCATCTGCCTGTCTCTCCCTCAAGGACATTCGCCTGCGGCCTGCTTTACAGGTAGTCCTCGACTTACAACCGTTCGTTTAGTGACCGTTTTGAAGTCGCAACAGCACTGAAAGAAGTGACATGGCCGTTTTTCACACTTAATGGCCGTTGCAGCATCCCGGGGGGGTCACACGATCCCCTTTTGCGACCGTCTGACAAGCAAAGTCAAGGGGGAAGCCGGATTCACTTAACAACCGGGTTGCCACCTTAACAGCTGTGGCGATTCGCTTAGCAACGGTGGCAAGAAAGGTCGCAAAACGGGGCAAAACTCACTTAAGAACCATCTCGCTTAGCAACAGAAATCTGGGGCTCAACGGCGGCCGTAAGTCGGGGACTACCTGTATTTCGCAGCTCTGATTTCCCTGGGCTGCAATTCAACAGGGCAGAAAAGGAGAAAAGTGGCCCCTCGAATGTCTCCCCCCCACCTGCCGGATTCTTGGGTCAGGGGTTCAAAGACCCCCACCTCAAAAGAGGACAACCTCAGGTACTCACCTTTCTGAGGCAGGAGAGTCCTTGGTGTAACCTCCGGTGCTGTTGGGCATGGACTTCGAAGTGTAGCCTGTGAAATGCCAAAAAGAGATTTAACGGGAGGAGGAGGGGGCTCCCAAGAGAGCCCATTCGGCACCCCGTAGCTGTAGAGGTAGGTCAAAGGTCATAGTGTCATAGACCAGCCCACTGCCTTAGCTCATGCCTATGACCTCATTTTGGCTCTGATCTGTATTATCTCATCTCACCTAGAGAGGATGGCACCTTGAGAGGGGGGTGAATAGTTTGTCCAATTAGAACACTGTTGCTGTCCTGCCTTTTTATCTGCCTGGGTAAAACTGTATAAAAAATAAAGCTCTCTGTAAGAGCAGGAGAGACATCTTTGATCGGAGCAAAAGCCTGGACCTCTGATTTACAACACGTATCTATAAGTCAGAATTCCCCAGGGACTTCTCAGCCATTTGCCTGAAATGGTAGAGGGTTTAATGCCTGAGCAGGGGGTTGGACTAGAAGACCTCCAAGGTCCCTTCCAGATCTACTCTAATTCTATCCTATTCCATTCCATTCCATTCCATATTTTCTTTTCTATTCTATTCTATTCTATTCTATTCTATTCTATTCTATTCTATTCTATTCTATTCTATTCTATTCTATTCTATTCTATTCTATTCTATTCTATTCTATTCCATTCCATATTTTCTCTTCTCTTCTCTTCTCTTCTCTTCTCTTCTCTTCTCTTCTCTTCTCTTCTCTTCTCTTCTCGATTAATTCTATTCTATTCTATTTAATATTATTCTATTCTATTCTAATTTTCTTTCTATTTTTTATTCTATTCTAATTTTCTTTCTATTTTCTGTTCTGTTCTGTTCTGTTCTGTTCTGTTCTGTTCCCTTCCCTTCCCTTCCATTCCATTCCATTCCATCCCATATTTTCTATTCTATTCTATTCTATTCGATTCGATTCGATTCGATTCCATTCCATTCCATTCCATTCCATTCCATTCCATTCCATTCCATTCCATATTTTCTCTTCTCTTCTCTTCTCTTCTCTTCTCTTCTCTTCTCTTCTCTTCTCTTCTCTTCTCTTCTCTTCTCTTCTCTTCTCGATTAATTCTATTCTATTCTATTTAATATTATTCTATTCTATTCTAATTTTCTTTCTATTTTTTATTCTATTCTAATTTTCTTTCTATTTTCTATTCTGTTCTGTTCTGTTCTGTTCTGTTCTGTTCTGTTCTGTTCCATTCCATTCCATTCCATTCCATTCCATTCTCCCTGCTTCCGGACCCTCTTTTCAGCCTTTAAAGAGGCACCTCGGGGTCTTTCTACCGCACACATTTATCTATTTTTAAAATTTTATTAATTAGATTTTTATCCCGCCTTTATTACTTTTATATGTAACTCAAGGTGGGCGAACCTACCTAATATTCCTTCCTCCTCCTGTTTTCCCCACAGCGACAACCCTGTGGAGGTGGGTTGGGCTGAGAGAGTGAATGGCTGGCCCAAAATCACCCAGCCGGGTTTCATGCCTAAAGTGGAACTAGAACTCATCACCTCCTAAGATATCCAGCTGGCTTTATGCCTGAGGCAGGACTAGAACTCACCGTCTCCTGGTTTCTAGCCTGACGCCTTATCCCAAGGGTGTCAAAACACGAGGCCCATCGGCCTGATGTGTCACTCACTGGCCACGCCCACCCCAGTTTAGCGAAGGGTGTTAAAGTCACGATACGTCACATGACAACAGCGTGATGACACGCGGATGCACAGAAGGCAGAGGAGAGGAGAGCGGTGGAAATCTATGGGCCGGTCCTTGGGACGGAAGAGACACCGCTGCTAGCGAAGCCCCACCCTGGCTCTGGGGATAAAAGGCAGGGGGTGGAGATGAATAGATGTGGCAGGCTTTTTGCCAGGGCTGCTGGCGCTCCTAATAAAGGAATCATTGATAACACGTCAAACTATAGAGCAGTGATGGCTAACCTTTTTGCTATCGCGTGCCAACAGCAGGGGGAGTGCGGGGGGGGGTCACACACGCGGGTGCCCACACTCATAATTCTATGCCCCATGCCCCCTGCGCATGCATGTGACCCCCCCCGTGCTCCCCCCACTTTTGGCATGTGATGGCACGTGGGCCCGGTAGGCCCATTTTTCGCCCTCCCCAGGCTACAGAGGCTTTCTAGGAGCCTGGGGAGGGTGAAAACAGCCTTCCCCACCTCTTCAGAGGCTCTCCGGAGGCCGGAAACAGCCTGTTTCCTTACTTCCGGTGGGCCCAGAAGGCCCCAAAATCAGCTGGCCAACACGCACAGGCACGCCGGAGCTGAGTTCACATGCCCACTGATATGGCTCTGCGGGCCACCTGTGGCACACATGCCATAGGTTCGCCACTACGGCTATAGAGGGTTTGTCGTGTTTGGGGAGGTGGCTCAGAACAGCCCATCTTTGCTCTTCGTGCCCTTACCTGTTTCCATGTAGTTGTTCTCTTCCACAATGGCACGCATGCCCAGGTCCTGTTTCAAGAGAGAGAGGAAGAGAGGCTTGCACATCGAACGCTACGGACCCCCTCCTCTTTCCCTCCCTGCTCCGCCCTTTTCTCAACCTGCCATTCCGGAAAGAGTCTCCTTGCAAGATCACAGAAGTCACAGAAACAGACCGGTGCCCTGGCCTGCGTGGAAAGCCCATGAAGGCACGGAAGCCTGGAAGCGCTTGTCTTGAGAGGGGGCCTTGAAGGCCAGAGCAGAGATTTCCAGGCAGCAGTTTTTTTTCCAACGGAAGGGGGTTTATTGCCCTTCAGGCAGTCCTCGATGTACGGCCACAATTGAGCCCAACATTTCTGTTGCTGAGTGAGACAGTTGCTAAGTGAGTTTCGTCCCCCCGGGTGACGGGCTTCCACGCCGCAATTCTGAAGGTCCCTTCCAACTCTATTATTTTATGTTCTATATTCTAAATGTGGTGACTCACTTAACAAGAGAGGTCGTAAGATGGGGCAAAAATTGCTTCACAAGTGTCTTGCTTGGCAACAAAAATTTGGGGCTAAGTTGTGGTCGTAAGTCCAGGGCTGCCTGTATGTGTCGCCTGGATTTCAGGACCCTGGAGAGCTCTTCCTGGAAGTCCGCGTTGCCTTGTCCCGCCCAGACAATGCTAGAATAAATACTGTCAGGACCTGTCAAGAGGTGGCAATTTGATTTTGATGCGATGCACAAGGGCAGGTAACATCCTCGATTTACAACAGTTCATTTAGTGACCATGTGAAGTGACAAGAGCGCTGGAAAAAAGGTGACTTTTTCACATGACCGTTGCATCATCAACACCTAGTCAAAATTCGGACGTTTGGCAACTGACTCGTATTTATGACGGTCGCAGTGTTCCCGGGGTCACGTGATCCCCTTTTGCGACCTCCTGACAAGCAAAGTCAAGGGGGGAAGCCAGATTTGCTTAACAACCGTGTCACTAACTTAACAACCGCAGGGATTCACTTAACAGCTGTGGTAAGAAAGGTTGTACAAAGGGGAAAAACTTACTTAACAAGTCTTTCGCTTAGGGTTTTGGGGCTCAATTGTGGTCTCCATGGAAATTGTGGACTCGACTGTGGTCATAAGACGAGGACAACCTGCATTGGTCAGTGAAGGGTCTCCAAATTCAGTAACTTTAAGACTTGTGGGCTTCGACTCTCTGTGCTGGCTAGGGGATTCTGGGAGTTGAAGCCCACTCATCTTAAAGCAGGCTGGCAAGGAATTCTGGGAGTTGGAGTCCACCCATCTTAAAGCAGGCTGGCAAGGAATTCTGGGAGTTGGAGTCCACCCATCTTAAAGCAGGCTGGCTGGGGGATTCTGGGACTTGGAGTCCACCCATCTTAAAGCAGGCTGGCTAGGGAATTATGAGACTTGGAGTCCACCCATCTTAAAGCAGGCTGGCTAGGGGATTCTGGGACTTGGAGTCCACCCGTCTTAAAGCATGCTCGCTGGGGGATTCTGGGAGTTGAAGTCCACCCATCTTAAAGCAGGCTGGCTGGGGGATTCTGGGACTTGGAGTCCACCCATCTTAAAGCAGGCTGGCTGGGGGATTCTGGGAGTTGAAGCCCACTCATCTTAAAGCAGGCTGGCTGGGGGATTCTGGGAGTGGAAGTCCACCCATCTTAAAGCAGGCTGGCTAGGGAATTATGAGACTTGGAGTCCACCCATCTTAAAGCAGGCTGGCTAGGGAATTATGAGACTTGGAGTCCACCCATCTTAAAGCAGGCTGGCTAGGGAATTATGAGACTTGGAGTCCACCCATCTTAAAGCAGGCTGGCTGGGGGATTCTGGGAGTTGAAGTCCACCCATCTTATAGCATGCTCGCTGGGGGATTCTGGGACTTGGAGTCCACCGGTCTTAAAGTTGCCAAGTTTGGAGACGCCTGGTCCAGGTGTGACCCTCTGAAGCATCCCTTTTGAAGAAGTGTTTATTTTTTCCTTAAAACAAGCAGCATCTGTCAAGACCGGCCCCGCCCTGCCCCACCTGTCTCGTGGCTTGGATTCAGACAGACAGACAGAGAGAGGAAAAGCAGCAAGGTGTATCTCCAGGCAGGTAAAAAGGAAGGTGGCGAAAGGCAGAAACCTGGGGCATTGGAGTCGGGAAGGAGCAAAGGCTGCAGCCGCCCAGAGGAGTTGGTGGCCGGTCCTGGAAAGAAGCAGAAGAGGAAGGAAGGGAGGTGTAAAAAGAAAAAAGAAAAAGAAAAAAGAGAGAGAGAGAGAGAGAGAGAGGGTACGTTTGCCATTATTCCCCCTCCCATCAGTCCTTCAGGTTGGATTCAGAGAGCTCCTCAATTGGGAGGGACCTTCAGACCGTCCTTGATACCCCGGTTATTTCATAGCTTGACTACTGCAACAGTCTCTACATGGGGCCGCCCTGGGAGATGACTTCCCAGTGCTAAAATACGCGTCTCCTGCTGTCTTGAGGCTGAAAAAGGGCCACCTGGTTTCAAGGCATGGATCCCTGTGGGTGGATCTCCATGGATCTCCTGCTCGGACGGTGGGGATCTCCTCTACGGGAGATCCAGGTCGAAACCAAGAGAGGTGAGACATCAGGCTGAAAGCTGTTTGCGTGTTTCTGCTTGAAGGACTTGCGCCGTACGATATGGGTAGTCCTTGGCTTACAACCTTTTGTTAAGCGGCCATTCAATGTTACAACGGCACGTGACTTAGGACTCCCTTTTCACACTTACGACCATAGCAGCATCCTCAGGATCACGTGATCCAAATTTGGATGCTTGGCAACAGACTCGTATTTATGACGGCTGCAGTGTCCTGGGGTCACTTAACCACGGTGGCAAAACCGTTATAAAATGGGGCAAAATTCACTTAACAACGGTCTCGCTTAACAAAAGAAATTTTGGGCTTGATTGTGGTCATAAGTTGAGGACTATCGACTGTCCATAATGAGAGGGTTCTCTTCTTCAAGCCCTTTGGAACAAATAGGAGTGACCCTGGTAAAGAAGATTCCATTTAGGTGGAATCCTTCCTCTTTTTTCATACACTTTTTTTAAAATAAAAATATCCTTGGGTTTGTTTTCCAGATCTCTGCTCTCAGGTTTTGCATCTTAAAGTATGCTGGCTGGGAATTATGGGAGTTGAAGTCCAACTTAAAATATACTGACTGGGGGATTCTGGGAGTTGAAGTCCATATATCTTAACCATGCTGACTAGGGAATTATGGGAGTTGAAGTCCACCCCTCTTAAAGCAAGCCGGCTGGGGAATTCTGGGAGTTCAACATCAAGAGCCTTGATAGTACAGTGGTTTAGTGCACCCTGTTATTAACACAGCTGCCTGCAATTTCTGCTGGTTCGAATCTCGCCAGGCTCAAGGTTGACTCAGCCTTCCATCCTTTCTAAGGTAGGTGAAATGAGGACCCAGTTTGTGGGGGCAATAAGCTGACTTTGTATAAATATACAAAAGGATGAAGGCTATCGCTGAGCACATTGTAAGCCGCCCTGAGTCTCCGGAGAAGGGCGGCATATAAATCAAATTAAAAAACAAAAGAAAACATCAGAGGTCAACGTTTGCTCAACTGACCCTCGCCTCGTCCACGTTCTACTGACCTGGTAAGAGTTGGTGGACATCTTGGCTTGCTTCTGCTTCTCCTCAATCTTCTGTCTCAACGGGATCAGCACCAACTCCACCACTCCAGGGGTGCACTGCGCAATCTTCCGGACGATGTCTTCGGGAATGGAAAAATTCAATTTGCTCAACACTTTCCTGAAAAAGAGGCGAGGAACGGAGCACTCACACAACCCCCTTTCTGGTCACTGGTGTGTTCAGGATTTGGCACACCCAGAAAGAGGCAGACGGAGACCCTTCCCATACGACAGAGATCTTGGCCCACTGGGAATAATAATAATTAAAAAAATTAGGTAGTCTTCGACTTACGGCCACCATTGGGCCCCAAATTTCTGTTGCTAAGCGTGTCCTTTGTTAAGTGAATTGTGTCCACGATCTTTCTTGCCACGGTTGTTAAGTGAATCTGGCTTCCCCATTGAGTTTGCTTCTCAGAAGATTGCAAAAGTTAATTAATTACAGGGCCCCCCCCGGACGTTGCAACTGTCATAAATATGAGTCAGTTGTCAAGTCTTCAATTTTGATCGTGTGACCATGGAAATGCTGCAACGAGCGTGAACGACGGTTCCGTTGCAACCTTGGAATGGTCACTAAATGGACTGTTGTAAGTCGAGGAGTACCTTTTCCCATTTAACTTTTTAATTAGTTTATCGAAGTATAAAATAGGAAGGAAAAAAAAAAGCATGGCAAAGTAAGAAGAGAGGGAGGGGAAAAGAAGGGAGGTAGTGTAACGGGAGAAAAAACGAAAAGAACAGCGCAGTAGAAGGTAACAACAATACAGACAACAATACAGCCACAACTTTTTTGCTTTTACCCAACAGCATGGACAAGCCATCTCTAGAAAAACGAGCGTGTCTAGTTTACAAAATCAAAATCAAAGTTTCATTCCCCACTGAAGCAGTTTCAAAACAAAGACAAAATTAAATATATTCTCTTCTTTGGATACAAAAAAAAAATCAGTGTAACCCTCTCTGCTTCTCTTTGTTGTGGGGGGGATCATATATCATTACTTCTCGTATTTTCAAATCTAGGCAATACTATTTTACAAACTTTGGAATATTATTCAGCATTACTGTTCTGACCCAGCTCCCGAAACATGACAAACCCTCTGAAGTTAAATCAATTTATTAGGAGTGCCAGCAGCCCTGGCAAAAAGTCTGCCATATCTATTCATCTGCCTTTTATACCCAGAGATAGGGTGGGGCTTTGCTAGCAGCAGTGGCTCATCCGTCCCAAGGACCGGCCCATAGATTTCCACTGCTCTCCTTTCCTCTGCCTTCTGTGCATCCATACATCAGGCACTGGACCCAGCTGTTCCTCCTCTTCCTCATCAGCCACCTCGACCTTGGATTCTCCATCTGAGGGCTGACAGACGGCCCAGGCTCCACCTGTCTCTCTCTCTCTCTGCCAGCTCCATTCCCTCTTCCCCCTCGGAGCTCCCAGGTTGCCTTGATGCTGATCCTGACTCCCACGTCTCCTCCTCTTCCTCCTCCTCCTCCTCCTCGTCCTCGTCCTCCTCTGATTCGGTTGCTGGAGGGGCCGCAGCCAACAGGCCACAACAATTACTTAAAGAACCTGAGGACCTGCATTTACATATGTGCTCATTTTATATATACAAAACTAAGGACTACTTGCGTGTAGATCAATATTCACATCAATATTCACACAGAGAAGAGGGTTACAAGGCAGGGCCCCATGGACAACAGCCAATCTCCATCAGTCTGGGGTGGGGGATTCCAAACGCTGGCTTTACCTGTAAAATACTGACCTGTTCAGGTGTGCCCAGTTGGAGAGCTTCTGTTGTGTGGAATTAGCTGGAGCGTAATTGTGCATTTCCACCATTTTGGGAAAATAAAACTTCACCACCTCGGCCACCAGAACTGGATGGGCGATAAAAAGAAGGAAGTCCTTGACATACAACTGGAATGGAATCTGTCCATTACGGTTGCCGAGCGAGACAGTGGTTAAGTGAAATTTGTTCCGTTTTACGACCTCTCTTGTCACCGTTGTTAAGTGAGTCACTGCAGTTGTTCAGTTAGGAACATGACTGTTAAGTGAATCTGGCTTCCCCACTGACTTGGCTCGTCAGAAGGTCGCAAAAGTGATGACGTGGCCTTGGGACACTGCGACCGTCATAAATATGAGTCAGCGTCTGAAATTTGATCATGTGACGATCGGGATGCTGCAATGGTTGTAAGTGTGAAAAACGGTCATAAGTCACTTTTTTCAGTGATGTTGTAACTTCGACCGGTCACTAAATAAACTGTTGTAAGTCAAGAAATATCTGTGCAGCTAGTCCTTGACTTACAACAGTTCGTTTAGTGACCATTCAAAGTTACAACAGCCCTGAAAAAAATGACTTAGGATCATTTTTCAGAGTTAAGACCTTTCCAGTATCATGGGATCAAAATTCAGAGGCTTGGCCACTGACTCGTATTTACGACAGTCCCAGTGTCCCAAGGGTCACGTGATCCCCTCTTGCGATCTGACCAGCAAAGTCAATGGGGGAAGCCAGATTCACGTTAACGACCGGATTACTAATTCATCAACTGCAGTGACTCACTTAACAACTGAGGCAAGAAAGGTCGTAAAATGGAGCAAAACTCACTTAACAAATGTCTCCCTTAACAACAGAAATTTTGGGCTCCATTGTGGTCATAAGTCGAGGACGATATTCCCACCCTCTCCTTGTCCTAATTCAAAGGCCATGAAAGGTGAGTGGACTTCAACTCCTGGAATTCTCAGCAGTGGCAACCCTGGCTGGGGAATTCCAGGATTTGAAGTCCATAAACCAAGTTTGGGAAACCCTGTCGAATTCTTCCAGGACATCCCCTGCGGAGGCTCTGGAGCTTGCAAGAACCCCTGAGGGTCCCCCGGGGGTCTTTCCCATCGCTGCAGACCCCCACTGGCCAAGACCCTCCTTGCACAGGTGCTTACGCAGAGCTCTCTACCCCAAGGACCATCCTTTCCATCCACTGACCCAAAGGAAGGGGCTGGATATTGGTAGGGGGTGGAAGGGGAACAGGGACCCCAGGTGGCTAAAAGGGGAGGGGTCTCCAGGGTGCTTCCGATTTCTGCAACAGTTGGGGCCAACCAACCCCAACCGGGCGCCCTCCAGAGAAGATGCAGGAAAAATGGCCATCTCTGGAGGGCGCCCGGTTGGGGATGGGGGCTCCCAAAACTCACGCCCCTTCCCCTCCCCCCACCCAAACCTCCATCGCTGAAGTCGCGGGTGATGTTCCTCTTCGGGCGGGAGAGAGGGATGCCATCCACCCAGCTGTAGAGGTCATTCAGACTCTCCTCGTCCAGATCACCGTGGGCCATGGTGCCTCTGCCCGGGGCTGCCACGCTTCTTCCTAGCCAGCACCGCCAGGGGCGGCCATATTGTTTGCATGGGCAGCCATGGCAACCCCAGCCTCTCTACTCCCCCCCCTTCCATCTCAGGAGAGGCATTGTGGGAGCCGTAGTTCTCTCCGGCTCCTAGCAACCACAGCTACCACAACAGGGTTGCTAGGCAACCGGTGCATCCTAGCAGCAGTGGGCATCCGAGGCTCCCTCCCTCTGGGAGAAGGAGCGGAAGGACCCTTCCTGGACCCATGGGTCTCTGGAGCGGTGGGCACAGGTGTGGACGACAGGGCCCATGATTCCCAGCCGTTCTGGGAGCAAGAGGAAGAGACTGCTTTGGGAAAAAATAAAAAGAAAGACTGGGCACCTTGCCATGATGTCTCTACCAGGTGGAGCAGCCCCTGCAAAAAGTTCTTCCTAAGCAGGGCTGCACCTGTTGAATTTCTACCTGCTTTATTTCGTTATTCTGGTTTTGAATCCATGCGGAACCAACAGAAACATCCATAAGGATTAAAGCATTCTTAGGGAATGTAAACATATGAGAAAAGGTAGTTAGGCCTCGACCTACCAGCCCAAAATTTCCGTTGCTAAGCTACACAGCCGTTAAGTGAGTTTTGACCCATTTTACGACCTTGCTTGCCACATTTGTTAAGTGAATCGCTGCCGTTGTTAAATTAGTCACACGGTTGTTAAGTGAATCAGGCTTCCTCATTGACTCAGCTTGTCAGAAGGTCACAAAAGGGGATCACGTGATCCCGGGATACGGCGACCGTCATAAATACGAGTCAGTTGCCCAAGGTCTGAATTTTGATCATGTGACCACGGGAATGCTGCAATGGTTGTTAAGTGTGAAAAACGGTCGTAAGTCACTTTTTTCAGTGCTGTTCTAACTGAACGGTCACTAAATGAACTGTTGTAAGTTGAGGACTGCCTATATATAGTTTACACCAGTGTTGGCTGGGGGATTCTGGGAGTTGAAGTCTACCCATCTTCAAGCTACCAAGGTTGAGAAATACTGGTTTACATTATTTTATTTATTTGATTAAGACAGGGGACTACAGGACGAAGAATGGTTGTGCTGTATTTTGCTATTAAAATTGTTTTTTTTTTTTTATTTGCTGGGATGAAGGAGAAATTTTTTCCTTCTTTCTTTTTTGCACTTTCTGTTGGCATCTGTTTGACATTTCTGTCGTTGGTTTCTTTCATTTACAATTCCTACAATATACATACATATATATATATATATATATTTGCAGCAGATGCCAACAATCCCTTTGGCTGCCAGAAAAATCCCAGAAGGCTTCAAGAAAAGAAAAGAAAAAATATTTTCTGCATCATTCATAGCAGGAGCTTGAATCCTGTCATTATTCCCTCTGCTTTGTGTCTGCAACACAAAATGTTGGCAGGCAGGCAGGCCTCTGCTTGTCATACCTCACAATTGCCTCGCCCAGCACATTTTTCCCAGGTTCTCTCTCACGTGTAGACAGGGTGGGCCCCCAAAATCCATTTGCTTCAGAACCTCCCGGTATCAAACAAATTAAATTCAGGGGCCCTTTACTCAAGAAACCCCTGGAGATATTTCACAGAAGACATAATTAATCCCTGCATGGGGATTAATTATTGAGATTAATGAAGCTAGAGGCAGCAGCCATTTTCCTCTAATCTACAGATGCTGCTTAGAAAGAAATAATGCTCGATTCGTTGGAAGACATCTGGCTCCTTATCAAAGGGCTCCGATTTCCCACAAAGTGGATTATGTTCCAGATTAAGCACCCAATCCCCGTTTCTCCCTTTTTTGTAGAAAATCAGCAGCGATTTAGAAGAGCTGAATGAGAAGCGGCTTTACTATGATGTGAATTCCCCCCTCAGGGCAGCCATTTTTGGCAATTGTAAAAGCAACTCTGTGTATGTGTGTGTGTGTGTGTGTGTGAGAGAGAGAGAGAGAGAGAGAAAGAGACTTGTGCACGTGTGAGAGAGGTGTGTCCATGTGCGTGAGAAATGTGGGTGTGTGAGAGACTTGTATGGACGTGAGAGAGGTGTGTTTCTGTGTGAGAGAAATCTGTTCATGGGTAGAGACTTGTGTGCGAGGTGTGTGTGTGAGATTTTGTGTTATCAGAGAGGCGTGTGTGTATGCGTGACCGAGTCTTGAGTGCACGTGAGAGATGTGTGTATACATCAAAGGCTTGTGTATGTGTGTGAAAGAGAAAGGTGTGTATGTGAGAGGCTTGTGTCATGTGAGATGTGTTTGTGTGAGAAATGTGTATGACGTGTGAGAGAGAGAGGTGTGTATGTGTGTGATGGAGAGACTTGTGTGTGTGAGGCTTCTGTGTGAGAGACGTGTGTGCATGTGAAAGACATTGTGTATGTGTGGGGGGGAGAGACGTGTGTGTGTGTGTGTGATGATTCTGTGTGAGAAGTGTGTGTGATACTTGTGTGTGAGGTATGTATTTGAGATGTATGTCTATGTGTGAGTGAGACTTGTGTGCACGTGAGAGAGGTGTGTATATAGATCGAAAGCCTTGTGTGTGTATATGTGTGAGAGGTGTGCATGTGCGTGACGGAGTGACGTATGTGTGTGTGAGAGGCTTCTGTGGGAGAGACATGTGTGTCAGACATGTGTGCGCATGTGAGACATTGGGGGTGTATGTGTGTGAGGAAGAGACGTGTGTGTGTGTGAGATGATTTATGTGGGAAAAGTGTGTGTGAGACACGTGTGTGTGTGTGTGTGTGTCTGAGAGAGAGAGAGAGAGAGAGATGAGACAGAGCGATGTACCCCTTTGGGGTGGCCGTGTCTTGGCATGGGACCACCGGAGGATCCTGCTAGGCCCTGAACCTGATCCCTGTCAGTCAAGGCGAGACCCTCCCTCCATGACGCACCCCTGATTAGCTCCCTCTCTGCAGCCACGTCCGGCTGTCGGTGGCCTGGCTGGAGCCGCCGGCCCCTCCGCGGGTGATAATGCTCCTGCCAAAATCTTGGAGACGCCCTAGGTGGGGCGCCTGGTGCCAAACAGATAACCAGCATTCAGAAGCAGCCACCACCTCCCCACCCGTCAAGGTGTGTGTGTGTGTGTGTCTCACACCTGACCTCTGGACTGAGCTGACCTACAGCCAGGGCCCAGCCCTGGCCACTCACAGGATGGAAAATGTGAGCCATTGCAAGAGTTTCTGCAATAACAACAGCGGGGGTGTTAAACACAGCCTATCCATCAGAACAGAGCTGGAAGGGACCTTGGAGGTCATCCAGTCCAACCCCCTGGTTCAAGCAGGAGATCCTCTATCATTTCAGATAACCTCCAGTGATGAATAGAATAGAAAATTAGAACAGAATAGAATAAACAGAGCTGGGAGGGACCTTGGAGGTCTTCTAGTCCAACCCCTGTTCAGACAGGAGACCCTCTACCATTTCAGACAAATGATTATCCAGTCTCTTCTTAAAAGCCTCTAGCTGGTGGCAGGTTGTTCCACTGGTTAATTGTTCCGTCAGGAAATTTCTCCTTATTTCCAGGTTGCTTCTCTCCTTGATTAGTTTCCATCCATTGCTTCTTGTCCTGCCCTCTGTTGTTTTGGAGAATAGGTTGGCCTCCCTCAAATATTGGAAGGCAGCTATTATGTCTCCTGTAGTCTTTCTCTTCACTAGACTGGCCAAACCCAATTTATGTAACCGTTCTTCGTATGTTTTAGTCTCCAGGCCTTTAATCCTCTTAGTTGTTCTTCTTTGCACTTTTTCCAAAGTCTCAACCTCTTTTTTGCAATGTGGGGACCAAACTGGATGCAGGATTCCAGGTGTGGCCTTACTAAGGATTTATCAAGAAGTACTAAGACTTCACCTGATTTTGGTTCTCTGCCTCTGTTTGTACAACCAAGGATGTTGGCTGAATTGGGTTGGGTTTGCACTTTGCACTAAGTCAGGAAACTGCCCGTTGCAATTAATGGCTGTGATTTTGGTCCTGTTCCTCGGTTTATACAACCAGGGATTGTATTCTGGACTAAAGACTGTCCATATGTTTAGAACTTTCTTTCGTTCCGTCAGAGTTCATTTCTGGCCATTCAACTCTTGAGGCTTTGAATTGCTTGGATATTTTCAGGCCAAGGATTCAATACTGAGATTCAAACAAATGTCCCATATTTCCCATTTTCCCGTGCCATGTAATGGCTGTAGATTTGGCACACTGACACTGAATCCTTGATTTACAACCATTCATTTAGTGACTGTTCAAAGTTACAATACTGAAAAAAGTGATTTATGACTATATTTTTCACACTTACGACTGCTTCAGCATCTTCACAGTCACTCGATCAAAATTGGGGCACTTGGCAACTGACTCGTATTTATGACGGTTGCAAGTTCCCGGGGTCATGTGATCCGTTTTGTGTCCTGACAAGCAAAGTCAACGGGGAAGCCCGATTCAGTTAACAACCGAGTTACCAAAACCTGCAGTGATTCATTTAACAAGCAAGGCAACAAAGGTCGCAAAACGGGGCAAAACCTGCTTAACAACTGTCCTGCTTAGCAAGGGAAGTTTTGAGCTCAATTGTGGCCGTATGTCGAGGACTGCCTGCGTTTAAGTCAGCAATTGCCACATAGTGGAACATTTGTGTGTTGTATCCTGGACAAGCTGAAAGCACGTTGTTTATTTGCACAAACGGCTGCAGGATACACAACCCACAATAGTTCTCCACCTGCCACAACTGACCTTATCAAACTTACATATTCCATCTGTCTACCTTTCCAGGCCAGGTGTTTCTTTGTTTATTCCACCTTTTTCAGCATGTTTTTGGAGAAGGTGCTGGCATCCAGAGGTAAAAGAAAAAAATCCAGGGGGAGGTGTGGCCCGAAAGCAGCGGAAGGCAAATCATCCATAAAATGCCAAGAATGCAACTTGGGGATTGTGCGGCCAAAGTCTCTTTGTTCACACATCTCACCCTGCCAGATGGTATCCTGATCCCCCCCCCCTCCGTTTTCTTTTAACTTGCCTTTCTCATCACAACTTTTGTCTATTTGAGTTTATTACCGTGCTTGGGTTGGTATTTTGGTGGGCAGAGGGATTGGAAGGCAGTGGTGCGTTCAAAACTCATAGGTTGTGTGTGTGTGTGTGTGTGTGTGTGTGTGTGAGAGAGAGAGAGAGAGAGAGAGAGAGAATATGAGACAGAAAGTGAGGAAAAAGAATGAGAGAATGAGATAGAGAATGTGTGAGAGAATGAGAGAAAAGAGAAAAAGAATTAGAGGGAAAGAAAGAATGAGAGAGAGAATGAAAGGAGGAGATAGAGGAGATGGAAAGTGAGGGGAAAAAATGAGACAGAGAAAGAATGAGAGAGAGGAGACAGAGAATGAGGAAAAAGAATGAGACAGAGAAAGAATGAGAGAGAGAATGAAAGAATGAGATAGAGAATGTATGAGAGAAAGACAGAGTGAAAAGAGAAAATGAAAGAATGAGAGAGGGAGAGAAAGAATGAGAGAGAGAATGAAAGGAGGAGATAGAGGAGACGGAAAGTGAGGAAAAAGAACGAGACAGAGAAAGAATGAGAATGAAAGAATGAGACATAGAATGTGAGAGAGAAAGAAAGTCAGAGGGAGAAAAGAGAAAATGAAAGAAGAGAATTAGAGAGGGAGAGAAAGAATGAGAGAGAGAGATTAAATCCAGATTGGGGAAAGTGCTGAGAATCAGTCCCCAAACTTGGTGCCCCCCCCCCAGGAAACAACACAAACCCTACTGTTGCTCAGGGAAGAATCAGGACCCCTCCTTCCCCCCCCCCAAGTAAAATGCTCTGCCACCCCATGGCTGGCTGGGGAAGGCTGGGAGTCGAAGCCCCCCCCCTCTTCAAGGGGACCAAGATTGACGGGCTGCAGAGGCGCCCCTCCTGCCAGGCCACAAACCCCCAATTTCAATGTGACCCCCCCTACTTCACCTCCCCCCCCCCCAGCCAGGCCTCCCGTTAGAGCCAGAGGCTGCCACGCCACTCCGGTTTGCAAGTTGCAGCTGCAAGCTGTGTGTGTGTGTGTGGGGGGGGTTGAGTGGGAGGCTGGGGGGGGCACGCACAGCCCCCCCACCAGTGCAAAAAAAAAAGCAAGTCACGTGCTCCCCCCTCCTCCTCCTCCTCTTCCCCCCCTCCCTTCCCCTTTTCTTTTCCTGCTGCGGTTTTGCGCATTTTCTCCTCCTCCGCCTGCGCAGCCGGGCAGCCATTGGTTGGCGCTGCGCCTCTTGGCTCTGTTATTTTTCGAATCTGAATGCGGGGCTGGCCGGGGGGGGGGGGAGGGGAGGGGAGGGCAGCTGCGGGGCCGGGCCGGGAGAGGAGGAGCCGGGCCAGCTCCCGCGCCGACTCCGGCTCCCCTCTTTGGCGCGCAGGGCTGGAGGCGCAAAGCAGAGCCGGAGCTGGGAGCCGCTTTGCCCCGTGGAGGCTCTGCCCATGGACCCCGCCGGCTCCCCCGCCCGCTCCCCGGAGCCCCGACGCCAAGCCCGCAAGCCCCGCGCCCTGCCCGGCCTCCCCGGCAGCCGCCCCGCCGCCATGTCCCCGGTCACCCACCTGGCCCTCCACATGGACCAGCTGGCCGGGCTGGGCAGGTAAAGCGGGGCGGGCAGGCAGGAAGGAAGGACCCCCACCTCCCTCTCCCTCTCCTTCTCTCTCTTTCTCCCTCCCTTCCTTTCTCCTCTTTCTTTCTCTTTCTTTCTCTCCTTCCCTCTCTCTCTCCTTCCCTTCCTTTCTCTTTCTTTCTTTCCCTCTCTCTTTCACTCTCCCCCTCTCTTCCTCCTTCTCTTTCCCCTTTTCTCTCTTTCTCCCCCTTCCTTCTCTTTCCCTCCCCCCTCTTCCTCCTTCTCTTCCTCTTCCCTTCCCTCTCTTTCTCTCTCCTTCCCTTCCTTTCTCTTTCTTTCCCCTTTTCTCTCTCTCTTTCACTTTCCCCCTCTCTTTCTCTCTTCTCCCCTCCCTCTCTTTCTTTCTCCTCTCTCTTTCATTCTCCCCCTCTCTTCCTCCTTCTCTTTCCTCTCTCTCTCCTCCCCCTCTCCCTTTCTTTTTCTCTCTTCCTCTTTCCCTCTCTCCCTCCTTCCCTCTTTCTTTCCCCTTTTCTCTCTCTTTCCCTCCTCTCTTCTCTCCCGCCTTCCCTTCCTTTCCCTCTCTCGCTTCCTCCCTCTTTCCCCCTTCCCCTCCCTTTCTCTCTTCCTCTTTCCCTCTCTCCCCTGCTTCTCTCTCTCTCTCTCTCTCCCTCTCCGGCATGCCTCCTTTCCCCCTTCGCGGGTGGGGGTGAGGGGATTGGGGGGGGGCGAGAACCGGGGCCGCGTGGGCAGGAGGGCGGACAAAAGCGGATCCTTTGGCGGCAGGAATGTGGACGCGGGCTGGGCTGTCAGGCTTGCGGGGGAAGGGCAGGCCGGGCCCCGCGGGAGGGAGGGGGAGATTCGCGGCCCTCCAGATGTGCAGAGCGGGGGGGGGAGGAGCTTTATCAGCCTGCCCGGAGGAACTCTCAGTGGGGGGGGGGGTTGCAGGGGGTGGGAGAAATGCTTGGCCTTTGCCCCCCCCCTTCAAAGGTGCTGCCAAGGTCAAGGGCCCCTTTCCTTCCATGCTGGGGCCAGGAGGACAGAAAAGACCCCCCATCAGCCCCATCAGCCCCCTGGGCAGGCTGCAGGGGGTCTCTTTCTGACTTGGGGGGGGGGAACCTCTGGTTGGAGAAACTTGGGGCAAAGCCTTTCCCTAAGGCTAAGCAGTCCTTGGCATGTTAGGGCAAAACTAGCAGGAAGGGTTGGGGTCTTTTGCAGTGGGAAGGAACCCCCCCTCCCCACAGCTGGAAGTGAGCCTCTCAGATAAGCTGAATTGAGGGGAGGGGGCTCCCTTCCACCCTGGCTGCCTCTGATCAGGAAGGAGCAACAGGGAGGGGGGCAGCTGGGGAGGCCCCCCCACCCCTAAGCCTTCCCCCGTCAAGCAGTTCCCTCCTTGCAGCCTGACCCTTTGGGGTGGCTTGGTCTGTAGCCTACCCTTGTCCCCTATTGTGGGAGCCCCCCACCCCAAGGCCATGCACTGGGGAGCAAGGGCCTGCGGGGAGGAAGTGCTTCTGGGTGCACTTACTCAGGAGCAAGAGACTTAACTGCCACTGGATGTGGGAATCCTAGTTTACGTCTAGCTGGACTAGGGGGAGATCCCGGAGATAGCCCCACTGTTTTCTCGGCCTGCAAATATGCTGTGCTTGCCTCTCCATTGGAGCGTTTGGCTCCGGGTCCCAGCCACTTTCCTCTGGGAAGCCAGGCCTGTTTGGGGGCTGCCCTCCCTGACCCGACCCTTCCCCCCCCTCCCTCAATAAGATTCCTGTGCTGGGAGAAAGTTGGGGAGGGGGGGTGCGATTGGTTTGTTGGAATGTCTGCCTTCCCATTGCCTGCAGCAAACATTTGAATTTATTCCACATGTTGGCAAATTCAGATTTTTGTTTTCCTGGCCGGAGGCAGATTTTTTTTTAAGGAAAGAGGTTTCTGATGGGAGTGGTACGTTTTGGGGTTGGGTGTGTCTTGATGGGGGGACTCCCCAAAGAAGCTTCTCTGAACCCTCCCCTCTTTTTCCGGCAACGGTTAGGCTGCCATCGGCTCTTTTTAAAGGCGTTTTTTAAAGGCGGCTTTAACCCTGACCCTTTTTTCTTCCTCCCCACTGAGTGCCAGTTTTTGGCAGGGCCTCCTCCTGCTTCTGGCATTTTTTCCCTTCCTCCCAGGAGCAGCTGCTCCTATTGTAATTCTCTGCATAATGCGAGGAGGAAGAGAGGGAGCCAGGCTGAGCGTGGAGGGTGCTTGCAACACGTGGCGTAGAGAGAGAGAGAGGCCCCTTCCCACAGCCTGACGCTCAGGAAGGAAGGGGCTGCTACACAAGACTGGAAGGACCCCCTTGGTTGACCAGGGGGCTCCAAGTGCCAAGTCTTTTTTCTTGCAAAAATGGATGTCTGTGTTGGGGGGGGGAGTCCCTTTTGCCCCTTCCCATGTTGGGTGAACCCAGCCTAGCCTGGTTAGCACAAGTGGCCATGATTAAACCCAGAAAAGGGTCTAACGCTAGCCTTTTTTCCCCCCTGCTTTGACACAGAGTGGAATAACAGAGTTGGAAGGGACCTCGGAGGTCTTCTAGTCCAACCCCAAGGAGGAGATCCTATACCATTTCAGACAAATGGCTGTCCCAGTCTCTTCTAAAAAAAAACCTTCAGTGTTGGAGCACCCATAAATTCTGGAAGCCATTAATTGTTCCCACTGATAAGTCACTGTTAGGAAATTATTATTTTCATTAATAATTTTAAATATTTTTTTAATATAATAATTTTAATAATTATTATCCTTCTTTCTAGGCTGGTTCTCGCCTTGATCACTTTTCATCCATTGATCAAGAGAGATCGAAACTAGAACGAAAGGGAGTTTTCCTGGCAGTGAGAACAATTAGCCGGTGGAACAGCTTGCCACTGGAAGTTGTGGTTGCGCCATCATTAGACTCAAGGGTGTCCTGCTTGAGCAGAGGGTTGGACTAGAAGACCTCCAAGGTCCCTTCCAACTCTGTTACTCTGTTATTCATGGGAAATGGCTCATGGCAGGCTTGAATCGGAGACGATGATTGGATCAGCTGCCAGGGCTGTTCTCCGAGCCACCTGGCTGGTGGTTAATCATTCATCCCTTCCTGGTGACAGTTTTGTTTCAGATAAACCAGGCCCAGCCTTTTTAACAAAGCCAAAAAACTAAAAAAAACCTGGGTGGGTATGGCTCAGGAAATGCAAATTTCATTTGTCCAATTTGTTAAATTTATGAAATTTGTCTCGTTCCGGCTGACTGACCAGGCCATCAATACAGAACGAGACAATGACAGAATTTTTTAAAAAAGGTATTAAAACAGTGTTTCTCAACCTTGGAAGCTTGAAGATGGGTGGACTTCAATTCCCAGAAGGCTGGGGGATTCTGGGAGTTGAAGTCCACCCATCTTCAAGCTACCAAGGTTGAGAAACACGGCATTAGAACATTAGGCACGAAAAGTTTAAAAACATTCAGTTAAATCCAATACAGGTAGCCCAAAATGTCTATTGCTAAGCGAGACAGTTGTTAAGTGAGTTTTGCTCCATTTTACGACCGTTCTTGCTGCGGTTGTTAAGTGAATAACTGCGGTTGTTCAGTTAGTGTAACCCGCTTGTTAAGTGAATCTGACTTCCCCTTTGACTTGGTTGGTCTGAAGGTTTGTAAAAGGGGATCACGTGACCCCGGTTTATGACACTACAACCGTCATAAATACGAGTCAGTTGCCAAGGGTCTGAATTTTGATCACCTGAGGATGCCGCAATGGTCATAAGTGTGAAAAATGGCCATAAGTAACTTTTTTCAGTGATGTAACTTTGAAGAGTCACTAAATGAACCGTTGTAAGTCAAGGACTACCTCTGTACTAAAGAAATAATAATGATGATGAACTAGGGAGAATGAAAAGAGCCAGGAGAAGAACTCGGAAAAAAATAAACATTTATTGCAAGTTTCTTGAAGCGAGCTTTCAGGAAGAAATGGAAGGAAAGGAATCGGGGCCAATTAGCAATTAGTGGGGTGATCTTAATTCCCTCCCCCCCTTTTTTTAAAATTTGATTTATATGCCGCCCTTCTCCAGAGACTCAGGGCGGCTTACAATGTGCTCAGCAATAGCCTTCATCCTTTTGTATATTTATACAAAGTCAGCTTATTGCCCCCACAAACTGGGTCCTCAATTTACCTACCTTAGAAAGGATGGAAGGCTGAGTCGACCTTAGCCTGGTGAGATTCGAACTTACAGTAATTGCAGGCAGCTGGTCTTAATAACAGGGTGCTTTAGACCACACTACTACCATTCTCCTTCCCTTTGCATTGCAGTGACTGGGACACCCCCAAAAGGAAAAAGAAGCTCAACCTAGACTTCAGAAAGGAATGGACCTCTCAAGATTCGGTATCTTCGGAATCAACCGACTCAGGTGAGATTCGAGACGGGTGGGGCTGAATTTGAACCTATGGCTTTCCAAACCGGTCTGCCGCATCTCAGCGGGCTACGCAGCTAGTCCTCGACTTAACAACTGGGTCTCTTAGTGACTATCTGCAATGATCACAGACCTTCTAACATGGTTGGGCAACGATGGGGACATGACGAACCTGTGGACTTCAACTCCCAGAATTCCCCACCCAGGCCTTGACTTGGCTGGGGATCACGTGACCTCTGGGGCACTGCGTCCGTCATAAATACGAGCCAGTGGCCAAGTGTCCGAATAATGACCGTGGGAGAATGCTGCAACGGTTGTAAGTGTGGCAAAAAACAGTCCTAAGTTGCTTTGTAACTTTGGATGGTCACTAAATGAATTGTACATAAGTCGAGGACTACCAGTAATCATCTTTTTCTGTCGTGCAGGTGTTGGCCCCGACTCTCCTATGGAGCCAGATGTGGAGATGTTTCCTGAGGATGTGTAAGTCGGCATGCTCTTCTGTGTAAACACGGGAATTGTGTGGGGTATTTGTGCCCATATAACAATATTTTTTATCTTCTCTGCAAAAATGAGAGCATTTGGGGGACGTAGGAGTTGAGGGATTTCTTTTATTTTTTACAAATGTTTATTTTCCAAAGTTAAAATGCAAAAGGAAGAAAAAAAGAAAAAAAAAACCCCAAACCAACGTCTTCAAACGCTAACAATAAAAATAAAATGTACAAAGGAAAGAACAAACGTATCATTAAAACTGACATAAAAGGAATTTGCATGGGGAAGTTTTATCTGTTGTCTCCAAATTTATGATTAATTTTATTTATTGACTCAACGTAATTGCTGCCCGTCTCGTTTCGAAGCGACTCCTGATGGCATTAAAAGCGTAAGAGAGAAAATAATAAAAATGGATAAAAACAACCAATGTTGGAAAGAGAATCCTTGACTTATGACGGTAACGGAACCCAGAATATTACAATCGCTGTGAGTCGAGACCCTCCCCTGACCGACCCAATCTTGCAACCTTCCTTGCCCCTGTCGTTAAGCGAATCCCTGCAGCTGTTAAGTTAGTCACACAGTTGTTAAGTGAATATGGCTTCCCCGTTGACTTTGCCTTTCAGAAGGTCGCAAAAGCGGATCACACGATCCCGGGACACTGTGACCGTCATAAATATGAGTCAGTTGCCGAGCATCTGAATTTTGCTCACGGGACTCTGGGGATAGTCATAAGTGTGCTCAACGGTCGTAAGTCGCTTTGTTTCAGTGCACTCAACTTTGGTCGTAAAGTGAGGACCGCCTGTAGTTTTAAATGGCTCGTTTGGGAGGGTGAAATCAAACTGTGGGCCAAAGAAGGGGATGAAACCGAAGCCAAATGGACGGAGTTGTTGGTGTGAGGCTGGTGGGGAGAAGTTCGTGGGAATTTTTCTTGTTTGGAGAGGTTTTTTTTTCCTTTTGTCGGGTTTCGGATGTGGGATCCTAATCTATTTATTGCTCCTGGCTTAAGGGTGCTTTGTTGTCCGCTGTGATGGGATTTGGGGGCTTAAGTCCTTTGCACAACCCGTTTCCAAGAAGTTTGAGCAATCCGGGGCCTTTGCGTTTCATCCTTGCAAACGGGATGGCCCGGAGGGCAAATCCAAGGTTTCCACAGGGGGTCCTCGACTTACGACCGCAAATGAGAACCCCCGAAACTCTCTGTGGCTAAGCGAGACAAGTTCTTTTAAGCGAGTTGTGTCTCTCGTGAAGCGGGCCTCGTTTGTTTGTTTGTTTGTTTGTTTTGCCAACAAGTTTGCCCTGGTTGTTAAGCGATTCCCTGCACGTTGTTAAGTGAAGCACGTGGCCGTTAAAACGAATCGGGCTTCTCCCGGTGACTGATTTTTGAGTAGTGGAGA
Organism: Pantherophis guttatus; assembly: GCF_029531705.1. The sequence continues at coordinate 1,454,126 of NW_026844080.1, forward strand.
GGGTTGGGGAGGGGTTTGTGCGCATGCTCCCCTTCTCGCTGTGTGTGTGTGGGGGGGGAGGCAGGATGGTTGGTTGGGGGTGAATGCAAGGGGGCTTATATCTGACAGATGGCGCCTGGCTGGAAACCCCCCCCCACATTCCCCTCATTTGCATGCAGGTGGGGGCAACGGCCGTGGAGGCCCCTTTTGAACTCCTGCCTTTGTTGTGGCTCTTTGGAATTGAATTGACCCAGCGAAGCATGCTGGGGGGAAGGTGGGGGGATGGCGGAAGCCCCCTCCCCACTTTCTAAGCTGCAGGTTCTCAAGAGGAAAAGAGGCCTCTTAAGGGTGGGGGACACATGAGGCCCAGCCCCGGGAGAGCTTGAAGAGAGCGGGTAGAGGAAGAAGTCCCTTTTTTTCCAGTGACGTCGTAACTTTGAACGGTCGCTGAGTGAGCTGTTGAATGTCGAGGACTGCCTGCAGTCGTTCAGCTCCTTGGTGGAGGAGGGTTGGCAGCAGGAAGGGACATGAACTGCAGTGGTTTCTTAAAGATGGAGGCCAGCAGGTCAGCAAGGACTCCTTAGGACAGAGCTGGTTCGTACCAGTTCAAGCGAACTGGTAGCGGAAATCTCACTCACCCCCAATCTATGCCGTCCTATTTAGGCACATTTTTGAGGCTGGGCAGATGTGCGGGAGGTGCGCAAGCGAGCAAAGTGGCACGCGTGGAAGGCGTGCGCGTGGGGCGAACCGGTGGTAAGAATATTGGAAACCCACCACTGGTCCACATGTCTTAAAGTTGCCAAGGTTGGAGACCCCTGCCCTAGGACACCGAAGGGGCATTTTCCCCGCCCCAGGTTCACGAGGCTCCTCCCTTGCAAAACTTTTGCATCCTTCGTGACTTTTCTGATCCTGCACAAGTGTAGGGTTGTTTTTTCCTTCTCTCTGTTGTAATTTTACACGTATCTCCATGGGTCACGTCTCAGAAATGCCGTAATGATCTCCAGATGTTGGAGGCCCTTCTGAGGGAGCTCGCATCAACAAGGCTTGGGGTGGCCAGGAAGTTACTTGCGTCCAGTTTCAAGCAGAAGTATTTATTTATTTATTTATTCATTTATTCATTCATTCATTTCATTCATTCATTCATTCGTTTTATATGCCGCCCTTCTCCGGAGACTCAGGGCGGCTTACAATGCTTTTAAGCAATAGCCTTCATACTTTTGTATATACCTGCTTAGTAGGGCTTTCAGGGGCCCCCTAAGCGGTGTTTTTTTTTTTATATACAAAGTCAGCTTATTGCCCCCACAACCCGGGTCCTCATTTTACCGACCTCGGAAGGATGGAAGGCTGAGTCAACCTTGAGCCTGGTGAGATTCGAACTTGCAGTAATTGCAGGCAGCTGGCAGCTAAGTGCTACTTAACAGCACTTTAGTCCGCTGCTCCACCAAGGCTCCTGAAGCCACCAGAAGTTGCAGGTGCTGCAATACTGAAGGTTTTTAAGAAGAGATTGGTCAACCATTTGTCTGGGAATGGTTTGGGGTCTCCTGTTTGTGCCAGGGGGTTGGACTGGAAGACCCTCAAGGTCCCTTCCGAATCTCTTCATTCTGTATTCTGGATGACACTATTTTGGGATGGAAGCGATTGGGAATAGACACAGATTTTCTCCAGAAATGTAATATATTTTTCTGCAAGGAGAGGATGACTAATTTTTTCCCCAGCTGAGAGCTGTGAAGGGTGTCGGGTGTGACACAAAACTGTTCAAAATTCAAATTTGGCGCCTGTCGGACGATCCCTCAGCCTTTTTGCTCGCTGCCTAAAACCGAAAGTGGGTTTTTTGTTCTTCCTTTCAAAAGCCCCGGTTTCAGTTTCGCTTTAGCGAGAGAAGGAAGGGGTGGGCGGGGGAGGGGGGAGGAAAGAACGCCACCATAACACGACACGACACACGTATGCCCACGAAGGCCTTGTCTTCTTTCCAGCAGGCTTTGTATGATCTATTGCAGGGGTCAGCAACCTGCGGCTCTGGAGCTGCATGTGGCTCTTTCGCCCCTCTGCTGTGGCTCCCTGTCACTCAAAATATGCGCCACAATCGCCAATGTGCGACACCTGTCAGCACATGATTTATTGAGCTTTTCAACCCCCGGTAGGCCAACCACGGATAAATCCAAGAAAAGAAAAGTTTCAGAAGAAAACAGAACATTTAATTCAACTACATATGCTAGTTTTGTGGCCGCTCAAGAAATAGTCAGGCACAGGAAGGTTTTTGTGGCTCCCGGTGTTTTCTTTTCTGTGGGAAACGGGTCCAAATGGCTCTTTGAGTGTTTAAGATTGCAGACCCCTAATCTATTGGAAGTGGGGTGGGGAAATCATTAGGGTTGCGGCCGAGGGTCTCGCAAGTCTTGACCTACCTGGGAAGCAAGCCATCATCCCGTGGTCCTTGCAGAAGGATTTTTTGGGGGGACGGGGGTGTCCTTCTGAGGTCCGGTAGAGTCAGGTGAGAATTGGAAATACTAATTCTTGTCTGTTTTCCTCTGCAGGGAATCGCTTCCCCTTCGGAGAATCAAGTCCTTGCCGGTAAATGCTGCTTCTCTTTGGGCCTTGGTTGAGTCCTCCTGGTGGGGTCCCTTGGGTGGGCTTTGGGTGGGCTTTGCAGAGGAAACAGGGTTGATGTTTCCTCTGGAAAGGGTTGGGCAGAAGGTTGGGCAGCGATCGGGGTGACACCAATCTCCCAATTAATTTGAAAACTGGGGTACCTGGGGAAAGAGGCCTCAACATGAGGGGTGGGCTTGATCCTTTAATCCGAAGGTCCCCAATTCCCGGCCCGTGGCATGCCCGAAACCGGTCCATGGAAACAAACACAGCCCCATCCGTGGGATGCAGGCACCACACAAAACCCTCCTTCCACGGAACTGGTACCTGGTGCCCAAAATGTCCCGGCAGGTGACACCATCTTTACGACGCCGTCATCGTGCCTTTGATGTCTTTGTGATGTCTACTAGATCAGGGGTCTCCAACCTTGGCAACTTGAAGCCCGGAGGACTTCAACTCCCAGAATTCCCCAGTCAGGGAATTCTGGGAGTTGAAGTCCTCCGGGCTTCAAGTTGCCAAGGTTGAAGAGTTCTGGAGTAGATCTCTGTGTCTCTGGGAACCTGGTGGAAATCCTTGTGGGTTGTGGGTTCCAGGAAGGAGAACCGGGTTGCTGAATTGTTGGCAACGGGGAGTTTGCAGCAGCTCCTCGCTTTATTTGTGGCAGGAAATGTTGCCGAGGTAGTCCTCGGCTTATGACCGCAATTGAGCCCAATGCTTCTGTTGTTCAGGGAGACATTTGTTAAGTGATTTGTTACCTTTCTTGCCACAGTTGTTAAGTGAATTTCTGAAACGGATAAATAGTAACCAGGTTTGTTAAGCGAATCTGGCTTCCCCGTTGACTTTGCTTGACAGAAGGTCACAAAACGGGATGCTGCGGCCGTCATAAATAGGAACCAGTTAGGATCAAGCGTCTGAATTTTGATCGTATGTTTTTGGGGATGCTGCAAAGGTCGTAAGTGTGAGAAAAACGGCCGTAAGTCCCTTTTTTTTTCAGTGACGTTGTAACTTTGAGCGGTCACTGAACGAACTGATGTAAGTGGAGGACTACCTGTAATATTGATCGGTGACGAGGCAAATTTTCCTGGCTGGAGAAGTGAATCCGGTCTCTGAAAGACTTCCCTGTTGGAATCGCAGAGAAAAAGAAAGCAACGGGGCCCCCCAAATTTGCTGCTCTGGAGGCCTCCCCTTGATCCCTTTGCCCAATTCTGTCTCCTCCTGCATCTCTGCCTCCCTCACCTGCCGGTCTTCCCTTCTCAGGTGAGGCTGCTGGGCTCCAGTCCTGTCCTCAGGAACATTTCACACTGCAAACAGTGCAACGGCCCTGGCCAGAACAACTCGGCTGCCCCAAACAGCATGGAGAATGTAAGTGGGGGGAAGGCCCTGTGCCTGGCCCCTCCCCCTCCCCTCTTCCTCCCCTTCCCCCCTCCTCCTCTGTCCCCCCCCCCCCCCCGCTTCCCTGCTTCTCTTCACTTTACTTTGTCTTCTTCCTCTTTTACCTTCTCTTCCCTTTCTCCCTTTCTTCTCCCTCCCTCCTTCCTTCTTTCCTTCCTCCCTCCCTCCATCATTTTCTCCTCCCTCCCTCCTTCATTCCTTCCTTCCCTCCCTCCCTCCCCCCTTGCTTCCTTCATTTTCATCCCTCCCTCCCTCCTTCCTGCTTTCCTTTCTCCCTCCCTCCATCATTTTCTCCTCCCTCCCTCCCTCCTTCATTCCTTCCTTCCCTCCCTCCCTCCCCCCTTGCTTCCTTCATTTTCATCCCTCCCTCCCTCCTTCCTGCTTTCCTTTCTCCCTCCCTCCATCATTTTCTCCTCCCTCCCTCCTTCATTCCTTCCTTCCCTCCCTCCCTCCCCCCTTGCTTCCTTCATTTTCATCCCTCCCTCCCTCCTTCTTTCCTTTCTCCCTTTTCCCTTTCCTCCCTCCCTCCTTCCTTCCCTCCCTCCCTCCCTCCCCCCTTGCCTCCTTCATTTTCATCCCTTCCTCCCTCCCTCCTTCTTTCTTTCCTTCCTCCCTTTTTCCTTTCCTTCCTCCTTCCTTCCCTCCCTCCCCCCCTTGCTTCCGTCTGTCATTTTCCTCCCTCCCTCCCTCCCTCCCTTCCTCTCCCTGGCCCTTCCCCTCCTTTCCCTCGCCCCTCCCCCTATTTTCTGGCTTCCTAAAATTGGAGCCGCTGACCTTTTCCTCTTTCGGACAGGAAGGGGCCATTTTCAAGAAGCCCTCCCGACCTACCAGCAGGTTCTCCGGGGGGCAGGGAGAGAGGGCTCCCTTCGCCCAGAGACCAAATTCTGCCCCGCAGCTGATGGTGAGTGTGGGCCGTCCAAGAGGAAGGGGTTTTGGAGGGCAGGCGGGGTGGCGTGTGTGTCCGTGTGTCCGTGCTGCAAGTCTCGCATACCGACCATGTTCTTTGCAGAGAGGCCTTCTTGGCTTTACGGCCCATTTCATCCATGGGACCCTTAGCAAAACTCATCACGGGCCAAACAGCGGCAACTCAACCACGGAAAATTAACGTGGTTGCTGTTACGATGCACAGCGAGTGTTGTTAAAGATGAAAATAGAAAAATAGGCAGCAAAATCAGGTTTAAGCCTCAAAGAGCCTTGATAGTACAGTGGTCTACGCACCCTGTTATTAACACAGCTGCCTGCAATTTACTGCTGGTTCGAATCTCTCCAAGGCTCAAGGTTGACTCAGCCTTCCATCCTTTCTAAGGTAGGTGAAATGAGGACCCAGTTTGTGGGGGCAATAAACTGACTTTGTATAAATATACAAAAGTATGAAGGCTATTGCTTAATGCACTGTAAGCCGCCCTGAGTCTCCGGAGAAGGGCGGCATATAAATCAAATTAAAAAAAAGAAAAAAAAGTTACACTTAGATTGTAGCGTAGAGAACAGTCCAGCGCCCGGCTGACGCAGGAGCCCCCGTAGCACTTCACACAAACCCTTGTCCAGCCTCTTTTTGTGATGACGCAACCCGCAACTTCTGAAGGCAAGCTATTCAAAACCTCACCTGTTGTGGAAGACGTGTTGGGGGGAGGGGTCACCAGATTTCAGAGAGGGGGGCAGCATCAGAGAAGACCCGCTTCCTGGGTCCTATCCCGGGATATATTGCGAGTGTGACAGGACCCCCCCAAACAGGCCAACCCCCCCCAGATCTACCAGAAAGGAAGCAGATTGTTTAGAGGGGTGGTCGGGAGAGGGGGGCTATTCGCAAGGCAGCGTGGCACAACCATCCTCGAACCTATCTGTGGAGATTCTCCGTCATCCGGGTCACGGTTATCCCAAAGGTGCTTTCTTGATTTTTCTGGAAGACGTTTCACTTCTCATCCAAACAGCTTCTTCAGTTCTGGCCCATCCAGGTCCATTCAGTCAGAACTGAAGAAGCTTCTTGGATGAGAAGCGAAACCTCTTCAAGGAAAAAACAAAGGAAGTCCAGTTGCCTTTTGAAAAAAGCCCCTTTGGGAACACTTCCTGGGACATGGTTTGGCTGCAGCTCGCAGCTGAATCACCTTGATTTTGCAGCCAGTGAGAGATGGTGGCGCTCCAGCTGAGTCATTCTTAGGACGACGTGATTGCCTGGGAAATAGCCAAGGAAAGCCATGTTTATGGATCTTTGCTCTTCAGTTCCGCAGCCCTCAGAAGGAGAATGTCAATCCCGAGAGCCCGATCTACCTCCGCCGTTCCTCCTTGACCTCCTTCCTGAACGATGAAGATGATGATGGCTTTCTGGAAGTCCTCGATGAAGAGGAGCAGAAGGTAAAGGTTCTGCTCAGAAGGACACCTGGTGGACTGCAGGGGGGGCGGCGTTGTGCGGACATGGGCTGGCTCTTGAAATACACCACAAAGCCTTCGACTTAGTGACGGAAGGCCCAGGGTCCCAATTACGGTTGCAATTGGGACCCTGGGCCTTCCGTCACTAAGTGAGGCGGCTTAGTGAATCTGGCATCCCCATCGATTTCGCTGGCTGGAAGGTCGCAAAAGAGGATCACGTGACCTCGGGGCATTGCAGCCGTCATAAATAGGAGTCAGTTGCCGAGTGTCTTCGATCACGTGACCACAGGGAGGCTGCAGCGGTCGTAACTGTGGGAAACGGTTCTCAGGTCCCTTTTTTCAGTGCCGTCGTAACTTAGAGCGGTCACCCAAACGAACGGTTGCAAGTCAATATTTTGAACGTGCTGGTAAACATCTGGGGATGGAGGGACCCTCCTCGCCCGTTGCAAGCAAGAAACGGCGTGGGAATGAAGAGACGGGGTCCCCCTCGGCTGCCGTGACCTTCTCAATGTCCTTTACCTGCTGGCGTGACCTCTTTGTCCTTCCTCTTCCAGGGTGATGGTGACCTCCCTTCAGGCATGGAGAACCTGCTAACGGCGCCTCTGGTGAAAACAAACGTTGAACTCAGTCAGGTGCGTTAAAGACGTGGAAGGAGGGTGCAGGGAACCATAACTTTCTTCTTCTTCCTTCTCCTTCGTCTACTGGAGCCCTCCACCTCATCTGCTTGCCTCCCTCCTCCAACCTTTGTGCAGGGGAGGTCCAGGTGCCAGCGACTCTTCCGGTCGCCCTCCATGCCGAGCACTGTCATCCGGCCCATCCTCAAGCGGCTGGAGCGGGCCCAGGAGAGAGAGAACACCCCCGTGAGCACCAAGCGACGGAAGAGCCTCAACGGGAATCCTATTGTGGAGAAGCCGGAGGAACCGGTAAGGGGTGGGTGGGTGGGTGGCTTCCAAGAAGGAACATGGAGGCCATGATCTTCGGGATCCCAGTTCTGTTTCCAGGAGGATTTTGCTAAAAGATCTCCAAATCCTTTGGCAGCCGGAGTTAGTTGAACGATTTTAAGATGACCTCCTTTTTTTGGGTCATCTCCATCGTGTGGGTAGGACACTCTTAATAGGACCACCGAAGAGGAATGCTTGAGGTTCTCCAAAGAGAGCTGTCCAACGGGGGTCCCCATCAGGGCAGGTGGTCAGCCTTGGCAGGGAAAGTCGCAAGGACCCTTTCGGTCTTCCAACGTGGAGGATCTCGGGCTGGGTGGAGAGTGGACCTCTGATGTCCCCATGTCCCGTTCTTCTAGATGCCCCGGCTGGTCCGGTCTCGTTCTTGCTGTCCCTTGGAGATTGCCAACATCTTGGACCAAGACCAGCGCGAGCTGATTGGCGACTTCTCCAAGGTATTGGCAGAGAAGAAGGTCCCTCTCGACGTCTTCTCCCTGGAGCAAGTTATGGATCCGGGTGGGACTTCTCTGGTGGCTCAGGGTAGCCATGGCAACCGATGGCCACATTTGCTCTCCTCTCTTAGGCTTACGTCCTCCAAACGGTGGAAGGGAAACACCAAGATCTCAAGTACATTTCTCCAGAAATGGTAAGGAGAGACCATCAAGTTCTGTTCTTCTTGAGAACGTCCATCTGAAAGCATGCTGGCTGGAGGATTCTGGGAGTTGAAGTCCACCCATCTTAAAGCATGCTGGCTGGGGGATTCTGGGAGTTGTAGTCCACCCGTCTTAAAGCATGCTGGCTGGAGGATTCTGGGAGTTGAAGTCCACCCGTCTTAATGCATGCTGGCTGGGAGATTCTGGGAGTTGTAGTCCGCCCAATTTAAAGCATGCTGGCTGGGGGATTCAGGGAGTTGTAGTCCGCCCAACTTAAAGCATGCTGGCTGGGGGATTCTGGGAGTTGAAGTCCACCCGTCTTAAAGCATGCTGGCTGGGGGATTCTGGGAGTTGAAGTCCACCCCTCTTAAAGCATGCTGGCTGGGGGATTCTGGGAGTTGAAGTCCGCCCGTCCCCCAGCCAGCCTGCTTTAAGATGGGTGGACTTCAACTCCCAGAACCCCCTATTGCAAAACAGATCTGAGACGTGGCCTTCTTTCAAACCCTGCCTTTGCCCGCAGATGGTGGCGGTACTTAATGGCCAGTTCAACAGCCTGATTGAAAACTGTGTGATCGTGGACTGTCGATACCCATATGAATACGAAGGCGGCCACATCAAGGTTAGTTCTCCAGCCGCGGCTTCTTAACGCAAATGAGCAGGTTGGCATGAACGAGGCAGAAGAGAAGATGGTCACCTCTGGGCGGGTTGGCACCTGGTCCAGAAATGGGCACAGCCCCCCCCCCCCGCCGCCTTCTTCTGGGGCAGTGTTTTTCAACCTTGGTAGCTTGAAGATGGGTAGACTTCAACTCCCAGAATCCCCAGCCAGCAGCGCTGGCTGGGGGATTCTGGAGTTGAAGTCCACCCATCTTCAAGCTTCCAAGGTAGAGAAAGGTTTTTAAGAAGAGACTGGGCAGTCACTTGTCTGAGATGGTAGGGGGTCTCCTGCTTGTGCAGGGGGCTGGACTAGAAGACCTCCAAGGTCCCTTCCAGCTCTACTCTACTCACATCCACACTCTACTCTACTCTACTCTTCTCTCCACACTCTACTCTACTCTCCACACTCTACTCTATTCTACTCTACTCTATTCTACTCACTCCACACTACTCTACTCTCTACACTCTACTCTACTCACTCCACACTCTACTCTACTCTGCTCTACTCTACTCTACTCTACTCTCTACTCTTCTCTCCACACTACTCTACTCTCCACACTCCACACTCTACTCTATTCTACTCTACTCTACTCTACACTACTCTACTCTCTACACTCTACTCTACTCACTCCACACTCTACTCTACACACTCTACTCTACTCTACTCTACTCTACTCTACACTATACTCTTCTTTCCACGCTCTACTCTACTCTGCACACTGTACACTCCACAGTCTACTCTACTCCACTCTATTCACTCTACTCTACTCTACTCTCCACACACTACTCCACACTCCACTCCACTCCACTCTATTCTACTCTACTCTACTCACCAGAAAGTCCAGTTGCCTCTTGAATAAGCACCTTTGGGACATTTTGAGTTGAGCTTTTTTTATTTATTTTTTGTTTTGAAATTGTCCTGGTGGGGAAAGGGAGAGAAAAAACCAACCTGCCATGCTGGTGTTTACGTAGATTTACCCTCCTGAATCCCTTTGGTGATACTGTTCAGCCACAATCCTTCCCTTCCCTTATTTGGGCAAGAAAAAAAGTAAGCTAAAATTCTGGGAGTTGCAGTCCTCCACGAGGCATTAAGAGTCCCTGCCGTTTCCCCCCCCCGCCCCCCCCCTGGTCTATTTGGGGAGCAGCTTCCGAAATGAGGGCCCCCTTTTTTCTGCTTGGTTTCGCAGGGTGCCGTCAACCTCCCCCTGGAGAAAGACGTGGAAGACTTCCTTCTCAAGAAGCCCATTGTGCCCTCGGATGCTGCCAAACGAGTCATTGTGGTTTTCCACTGCGAGTTCTCGTCGGAAAGAGGGCCCCGGATGTAAGTCTTCCCTCCCCCCCGCTGGTTTTGGGGGGCCCAGCGCATCGCCCCGGTTGCACCCCTGAGGCTCAAAGGCTAACAAGCCGCTGGGAAGAGCGACCGCGGCCCGGGGGTCTCCCCAGAGCGTTCGCAGTCCCTGGTGCCATCCATGCTCTGTCACCCTACATGGCAAAAGCTGAGAGATGGCATTGCACTGTTCCGTCCGTCATGTAGACCACACGATCTTCCTTGAGCTCCCCAGATTTCCGTTGCTAAGCGAGACAGCGGTTCTTAAGTGAGTTTCGCCCCATTTTACGACCGTTTTGCGCCTCTGTTAAGTGCATGCTTGCAGCTCTCAAGTTAGCAACGTGGCGCATAGCGGTACTCAGCTTCCCTATTCGCTTTTCTGGGTCGCCCAAGGGGCTCGTGTGACCCACCCTGGGACACCAGAACCGTCGTAAACACGAACTAGTTGCCAAGCATCTGAATTTTTTATCACCGTGACCACGGGAATAGCCGCAACGGTCGTTAAGTGTGAAAAACGGCCCTAAGTCACTTTTTTCAGTGCCGTTGTAAACTTTGAACGGTCACTAAACAAACTTGTAAGTCTTAACGACTGCAACGGAGCCCCAAATATCTGTTGTTAAGCGAGACATGTGAATTTGGCTCCGTTTTACCACACCTTTCTTGCTGCCGTTGTTAAACGAATCACCGTTCGTTCTTAAATTAGTGCCACGTCGTTAAGTGAATCCGGCATCCTCATTGACTTTGTTCGTCAGAAGGCTGCAGAGGGGGATCACGTGACCCCGGGACATTGCAACGGTCGTAAATACGAGTCAGCTGAATTTTGATCACGTGACCACAGGGATGCCACAAAAGTCATAAGTGTGAACAAGTCATAAGTCCCTTTTTTCAGTGCCGTCGTAACTTTGAAAGGTCACTGTGAACTGTTGTAAGTCGAAGACTGCCTGTATTCTGCCGACCTCCTCTGGCTGCTGCTGGGAAACAGAGGACAAGGCTGTGTGTGTGTGAGATGTGATGAGGTTGTGTTGTGTTGTGCGTATTTTGTGGCGATTCCTCCTTGTCTTTTATCCCCAAAGGTGCCGTTTTGTTCGGGAGAAGGACCGCGGTCGCAATGCGTATCCCTCTCTCCACTACCCGGAGCTCTACATTTTGAAAGGGGGTTATAAGGAATTTTTCCCCCAATATCAGGTGAGCTGGGTTTTTTTTTTTTAAAAAAAAAATGCATTGAGATGATCATAACATAAAATACAAATTAAAACGAGAAGGGTAAAGAAATGGGAAAGGGAAAGGAAGGGTAAGAGAAGAGAATGGAAAAAGGGGGAAAAAAAACATTGACTTCCATCTTTTTTTCAGGGCCGTGAAATGCAAAGTAAAATTGCATTTTTATTTTTTACGTACTTTTTACTTTTACGTACTTAGTAGTAGCCATTTCTATAACAAACGGCTAAACTGGTCAGTAAATCCCAAAGTCAAAATTTCATGTTTTTGCGTCTTGAGCACGAAGTCAAAAGCCAAGCAGAAACAAACACAACTGGTTATATTTTATTGTTTATTGCTTATTGTCCTTTACTTAAAACAGTTTATTTTCCCATCTCCGTTGCTTTTGCTATCCGTTTTTCCGTTGTTCTTTCCATTCTTGCTTGTAAAGAATTGTAAAGAATTCTCAATAACAAAGTTCCAGATTTTTTCCCTCCACGTTTCTTGTCCATTAGTCTTAAAAATAAAGGTTTTGTTTTCAATGTTATATTAATTTGAAGAATCTTCTGCGTTAAAATATGAATCTGACCCCAATATTAGGTGAGTTTCTTGCAAGGGTAATTTCTGCTCCCCGCATTGGTATATCAGTTTTTGTTTTTAACCTTCATTTTCCCTCCGTGGCAGCTTTAAACGGGGGAATCTGAAAAGCCAGAAGACGGGACAGCTTGGTCTTAGGTAGTCCTCGATTTATGACCACAATGGAGCCCCAAATGTCTGTGGTTAAGCAAGACAGATGTTCAGTGAATTTTGCTCCACTTTATGACCTTTCTTGCCACGGTTGCTAAATGAATCACTGCAGTTGATGAGTTAGTTGCATGGTTGTTAAGTGAATCTGGCTCCCCCGTTGACTTTGCTTGTCAGACAAAGTGATCACGTGATCACGTGACCCCTGGATGGTCGCAAAAAGTGATCACGTGACCCCTGGATGGTCGTAAGTGTGATAAGCGGTCATAAGTTACATTTTTGAGTGCTGTTGTGACTTTGAACGGTCACTAAATGAACTGTTGTAAGTCAAGGACTACAATTTCCCCCCAAAATAAGACCCAACTGGAAAATTAGTCCTAGCATGAGTTTTCAAAATGCTCGTAATATAAGCCCTACCCCAAAAATAAACCCCAGCTAAGATCGTCAGCCAGACGGATTTATTTAGTGCCGTATTTCCCTGAAAATAAGACCTAACTGGAAAATAAGCCCTAATGTGTCTTTTGGAGCAAAAATTAATATAAGACTTTGTCTTATTTTCGGGGAAATATGGTACCTGTATTCCTCCTTTGAATTCTCAGAATTCCTTGACAGCTTGGCCAATGTCTCAGGAATTCTGGGAGTTGAAGTCCACAGGTTGTAAAAGGGCCACAGTTGCCCACCCCTGGATTAGATAGATAGATTAGTTAGGTAGACAGACAGACAGACAGATAGAGCCATGGTGGCCCAATGGTTAGAATGCAGCATGGCAGACTAACTGTGCCCACTGCCAGAAGTTCGATCCTGACTAGCTCAAGGTTGACTCGGCCTTCCAAGGTCGGTAAAATGAGGACCCAGATTGTTGGGGGCAACTGTAAACTGCTTACAGAGGGCTGTAGAGCACCGTGAAGCAGTCTTAAGTGGTATTGCTGTTTTCAGGGGGCCCCCCTGATGTTTTGGTCTGCTTCTCCTCCTTTCCCAGAGTCACTGCGACCCACAGAACTACCGTCCGATGCACCACAAGGATTTCAAGGAGGACCTGCGCACTTTTCGTCTGAAAAGCCGCACTTGGGCCGGAGAGAAGAGCAAACGAGAACTCTACAATCGTCTGAACTGCTGAAGGGTGGAAGAAGCAGGGGGTGGGGTGGGGGAATAGTTTGCATTGGTGGGGGAGGGGGGCAGGAAGTTTGGATGGGGCATCTTCATCGTGTATCCAGGGCAGAGCATGTCCTGGCTTGCACCTACCCAGGACGGATGTCTGCAAGGTTAAAGAAGTATCTTTTCTCTCCCCACGTTGAACTGGTCCCTTTTGGCAAGCGCCATTTTTTGCAACCGGTTGAAGAGCAGGATGTAAATTCCTTATCTTACGACGGCGTCGTTCTGCTCCATCCAGCACGCCGGAAGCCAGCAAAGTTTTGCGAATAACGCTCTGCGAGTTTCGGTTCCTGCAAAATTGAGCAGGAATTTTTCTTGAATCGGAGACTCCATCCGCGCCTCCCTCCGATCAACTTCGGGTGTCTTTTAGGAAGAACAAAGGACACAGCTGCGGGGAAACGTCTTTCCTCGCGACGCAGCGTTGCGGACCCTGGTTGTGAGCAGACGTGAACGTGCCCCCGTTGGGTTTTCGCCCCATCTTCCTTGAGGGCGAGCGAAGGAAGAACGAAGGCGGGAGCCAGCGGGCGTGCAATCTTTCCCACGTGTCTCCGGAGATGTGTGTTTGTGTGTGTGTTTGTGGCTGGTTGTGGAACCTTTGTGCCAGTACAGATTGCTTAAAACGGAAGGAGATTCCTGAGTATCTCACTAAGTGCTTCTTTAGCATCGGAGCGGGACACTTTTCATTGGGGCAGATCAGTGGGGAGAAACTGTGTGTTAGCTTGCATGCAGACGGCCATGGGATCTTTGCAGGCCTCGGGATGGGTGGGGGGAAGAACTGAGAGACACCACACACCCCCACCTAACCACGGCAAAACAGTAGCGCAGACCAGTTTTAAAGAATTAAGAGGAGCCAAACCTGTCAGCTATCTTGGTTTTCTATAATTTGCTGGAACTGAGCCAGTTTGGAAAGAAAGGACGCGTTTTTAATATTGGTAATTTTTATTTTGGCCTCCGAGGCAGGGCTGGGAGGACAAGCCTTGATCCTGGAGACTCTCCATTGTTTTAAAGTTGTCCATTATAAGTTGGAAGCAAACTTTCCTCCACTCTCGGCGTCCACTTTGGAAGCAAGAACCAACGAGCCTCGATTTCAAACGTTCGGATCCTTTTGCCTCAATCCGTCGAACTCAAAAAGGCTGAAAATGTGCCAAAATATGGAAGAAACATTGTCTTTTCCTCTCTTGCTCAATCTCCCCGTCTGCCCAGTTTACCACTTGGAAGAGAGCTTCTCCCCCCCCCCCAAGACTCTAGCTGGAATTATTCAGCTTTATTCCAGATTTAGGGTGAGGAGTGGGCTTCCTTGAAAACAGACCCCACCCCCCTCAAAGCAGCAAAGTTGGTGTACATGTTGGTTTCAGAGAGAAACTTCTTCAGATCGGAAGAGAGGGACTCAATTCATCCTTGGGGTGGGGGGAAAGAGTTTGGTTGGGGTAAGGGACATTTTTTATACCTCTTTTTGACCATGCAAAAATGTTTTGCGTGGTTTTTCCCGGGTTGCTAACAAACGCTTCCGTGGCACGGCTAACGCTGCGTGGCTTCCCTTGGAAAAATTGTGCGGGGAAGAAGAAGAAACACCCATCCAGTGGAGAAGAGTCAGAAGAAGCGAGAATCTGTGCTGGGTTCCATGTTGAGTCTAGCTGGCTTTTAAGGAAAACAGCAAGGCAACTTTGCTTAAAAGTTTGCCACCCTTGGCATCAAAGCAACCTCCCATTTGCTAAAGAGGACCTCCCAGCAGATCTGACCTTTCACCGCCAGCCTTTGCAAAGCTCAAACAAACCATGAATCGAACTTCTCAAAAGAAATAAACCATGATTCTGAGAGGGTCTGGCAGACACAAAGCTGGCTTCTCCCCACCTCCCTCCCCCCAGTTGCACGCTTCCAGACAGGAGCCACCACACTTAAAAAAACAAAACAAAACCTGAATTTGTACAGGAAGGACTCGATTCCTACAAATGATCGAACTCTTTAAAGCTTTTGGGGGGGATAGTCCGGTTTACTTGAAGCTGACCGGTTCGTTTTGTTTCTTTTAACCTGCGGTCTCTGCAGTTGTGTGGGTAGCGGGGAGGTTAGTTGGATGGGGATTTAAGGTAAAGGCGGGGAGAGAAATCGGGCATTTTATTTTGATAGGCGTTGAAATGCAAGTTACGGTGAATTTCGGTGCATCCATCTTCATCTCGGGGTCTTTAGATTGGATTTTTTTCTCAAGCTGGCCCACTTTTAAGATGGGTGGGCTTCCAACTCCCAGAATTCCCAGCATTGCTGGCTGGGGAATTCTGGGAGTTAGAAGTCCACCATCTCAAAGCGGTCCAGTTTGAGAGTCGCCGTTTTAACTGGAAGCGGAATTCCAGTACAGTTAAATCCTCAAAGCCTTTTTCAATGTGCAGCATTTCGTGTTAAAAAAAATAAATAAATCTCGAGGCAAGTTTGAACTCGGTGCTCCCATTAACGTACAGTGAAGAATATAAATTTTTTTTTTTTTTCCTATTTAAGGAAGATTCTTAATATTGACCGACAAAAAGAAAACCACTATTTTAGAACCAGGCTGGTGATAATCAACGCTAGTTTCTTGGTGGTTGTTTGTTTCTCTCTCTCTTTTTCCTTTCCAATCCAGGTCCAGATGTGCCTGTGTGAGCTTAATTTATGGTAAGCTTGAAATCATGGCAGAAGGGATGGAAAGGGAGAGAGAGAGAGAAAAAAAAAGCAAAGTATTTTATCTCAGAGGTGAAACTCATTTGCAATGAGGGAAGGATCAGGAATTCTAGATTGCAGGGTTGGGGAGAGGGCAGAGAAAATGGCTGGAAACATTAGTCTTTGGAGTGGGAAGAGGGGGCGTCCATGAAGAGTAGGCAAGGAATTTGGGGTAGGGGGATAATTCTGGAGTGGGTGAACCCAAATTCCTAAATATTTGCCTTGCACTGAGAAATTCCACCTTTGCTATCAGGTTGAGGGCCTCCAGCAACTCAGGCCTTCCAGATGTCCTGCAGAGACCTTCCAGAGCCCTTGCTCGCACATCTGGAAAGCGTCAGCTGGGCCCAGATGGCTGTAGACCCCTCTGATTCTTTTGCATAGTCAAAATTCTGGAGCTTCATAGGAAGGTTGGCACTCGTAATCCGTGGAAGGGGCTGAAGCGCTTTCTGACTCCTTGCAAGGAAGGCCTGTTGGGTGCTCTCCGTTCGATGCAACCCAACATGGGAAGCTGTTCCTGGTTTTTCCTTTGGAGGTGATGGCACCGAGGCCTGCCAGTGTGGCTGTTTGGAGGGGGAGTGTCTCCGGGCACATGCCCGCGTGACATTTTCCATGGATCAGGCCTCTTATTTTCTTGCCCTGGAGAGTTTCCACCGTTGCTTCGTAGGAGAAAGCAGTTGGCACGATGGAGAAAATGAGCAATCTTACTTCAGGAGGAAAAGCTTTTTCCAGCCCCTCAACCCAGCATTCTCCACATGTCCAGGATTTCACCCACCCACCCCCTCTCTCCAGGGACATGGTGGCAATCTCTGCCCCCTCCCCCCATCTGAATGGTGGCTTAATTATTTCAGCCCACAAGTGCCCGAAATCAGATAAGATTTGTAGAAAAAAGGCCAGATACTTAACCCAATTAGGGATTGAGGTGGTTGCTTGGGGGGGGGGTGTTTTGAGAGATTGGACTGCTGGTTGTTGCTGGGAGTCTTTCCGACCCTTGCTAAATGTACTTGTAACCCCCCCCCACCTCCCAATGTGAATTTCCTTGTAAAAATGCCTCCTTGCTGAGTTGCCCGATGCAATCGGAGAGTTGAATAAAATTGCTAGGTTATGGAACAGATTGGGGACTGTCGCCTCGTTTCCTTTGCAAGGGGGAGAGGGAAAAAAAATGGGGTAGCCACGTTCCACCCTTGGCTGCCACCCCCCGCCTTCCAATGGACTTGGAAGGGACCCTGGAGGTCTTCTAGTCCAACCCCCTGCTCAGCCAGGAAACCCTAATCCCTTCTGGACAAGTGGCTGTCCAGTCTCTTTTTTAAAAAACTTCCAGTGATGGAGCAGCCACAACTCCTGGTGGCAAGCTGTTCCGCTGGTTCATTATTTTCACTGTTAGGATACTGGTTCGTGTTTATGACGGTCGCAGTGTCCTGAGGTCACCTGATCCCAGGGGTGAAATGCACTTACGCAGAGGGTCAAAAACGGATGTAATGACCTCCTGGCGGGTGATCAGAGCCTCCCACCACCGGCTCTGTTGGTTCGTGCAAGCCGGATAGATCCAATTGGATTTTTACCGCTGCCTGATCCCCTTTTGTGACCTTCTGACAAGCAAAGTCAATGGGATTCACTTAACAACCGGTGTGACTAAACTACAGGGATTCACTTAACAACACTAATTTAACTGGTGATTCACTTAACAACCGCAGCCAGAAAGGTCGTAAAATGGGCAAAATTCACTTAAATGCCTCGCTTAAGACCAGAAATGTTGGGCTCCCTTGTGGTCGTAAAGCGAGGACTATATCGCCTTTCTTGGCCCCTGCGCCTGCCAAAGAAGAAGTGGCTCCGCGCCACGCCCCTTCTGCGAGGCGGGCCAATCCGCGTCGGTCCGCCTTTGCCAGTCCCAACCTTCGGTTGTATTCCCCCGCCCACTCTGCTCCCATTGGAGGAGATTCCCCGGCACTCGTTTGAAATCAGGCCCGCCCCTTCGCCTGGCCGCGCCCTTTTCGCTGAGAGGTTCAACGCATGCGCGGATAAAGACTTCCACCCCCCCAACCCTCCGTCCTCCCCAGCTGATCTAACTCCACTTCCGGTCAAAAGCGCGTGGCCCGTCGGGAAATGTAGTCTCGGCTTCCGGGTCTCCGCATAAAGCGACGGTCGCTCCTGCAGAGTCCGCTGCGGCCCCCACCCCACGCAACAGGGCAGCAGGGAGGGTCCTGCATCGGGGGTCGAGTGGGGGGAGAGGGAGCCAGAGAGGAGGGGGCGTCCCCTGCAGCCCCCCCTCCCTGAAACTCTGCTTTGGGGGAGGGGGCTGCCTCTGCCTCCCCCCCTCCAGCTTTGCACCCCCGCCTCTTAAGGGGAGGGGGCGTCTAAGGTGCTGCCCCAGCCAGACTGTAACCCCCTCCTCCTCTCTTGCCTTGCAGCCCCCTCCCCTGCTCCTCCAACCCCCCCCCTCCCAAGTGCCCAGCCTGCTCCCACCATGGTCCGCGCCTTCTTGATCCACTCGTTGCGCGGCCGCCCCGGGGAGGATGCCGAGCTCCTCTTCTGCAGGGTCTTCGCGGCCGGAGGGGCGGCAGACGCCCCGCACCCGAAGGAGAAGGAGCGCCTGCGGACGGTGGCTAGGTGAAGGCGGGCGGGGGTCGTGGGGGGGGTCTCCTTCCTTTGGGGGTCCCAAGGCTGTTGGCCAAAAGGCAGCTGATGCTGCGCCCCATCATCTCCCTGGCTCTTTGAGCTTGCTGGTTTTCTTGCAGACGTTTCATGACCCAACTAGGTAATATCATCAGTGCTAGAAGAGTGTGGGGTTTTCAGGGAGGAGGAGGAAGGGGAGGAAGAGGATGGTGGTCCCAAGGCTGATGTTGGCTTCTCTTAACTCTGAAGTAGCAGCATCTTTCCTTCACTATTTTTCCCTCTCTCTCTCCCTCCCTCATCCTTCATTCTGTATTTTTTTTCCTCCCTTCCTCCCTCCTTCAGCTTTCTTTCCTCCTCTATTTTTTCCTTCCTTCTTCCTTCTTTATTTTCCCGCCCTCTTTCTTTTTTCCTTTATTCTCTTATTTTTCCCTCCCTCCCTCCTTCAGCTTTCTTTCCTTCTCTATTTTTTCCTTCCTTTTTCCTTCTTTATTTTCCCACCCTCTTTCCTTTATTCTCTTATTTTTCCCTCCCTCCCTCCTTCATCTTTCTTTCCTTCTCTATTTTTTCCTTCCTTCTTCCTTCTTTATTTTCCCACCCTCTTTCCTTTATTCTCTTATTTTTCCCTCCCTCCCTCCTTCATCTTTCTTTCCTTCTCTATTTTTTCCTTCCTTCTTTATTTTTCCTCCCTCCTTCCTCTTTCCTTTATTCTCTTATTTTTCCCTCCCTCCCTCCTTCATCTTCTTTTCCTTCTCTATTTTTTCCTTCCTTCCTTCTATTTTCCTTCCCTCTTCCCTCTTTCCTTTATTCTCTTATTTTTCCCTCCCTCCCTCCTTCATCTTTCTTTCCTTCTCTATTTTTTCCTTCCTTCTTCCTTCTTTATTTTCCCTCCCTCCTTCCTCTATTCTCTTATTTTTCCCTCCTTCCTTCCCTTCCATTTTTCCTTCCTTCATCCTCTCTCCTCCTTCCCTTCCTCTTTCCTCCCTCTTTCCTCTCCCCTTCCCTTCCCTCTTTCTTCTCCTCCCCCCCTTCCTTTCCCTTTTTCTCCTCTCCCTTCTTCAAGCACCTGGGCGACAGGGTTCCCAACTGCTTGGAACAGAACAGCTTAGCCTGAAAACTGGGCAAGATTTTAATAAAGATGTTGACAAGGCTTGGAGGGCACGGCTCTCCAAAGTGGGGGTGGGTGGGTGGGTGTCTCCTGTGAGAAATGCCCCCCCACCAAGGAAGGAAGGGGCTTTCACGTCCTTGCCTCTGAACTCTTCTTCCTCCCCCCTTCTGAAATAGCAACTGTAAGAGGGAAGCCCCCTCCCACAACAAAATGGTGACCGCCGTCTTCCTCTGTGCCCGCAGACAGGTGGAGACGGCATGCAGGCTGCAGCTGAGCCTCTCGGGGAAGCGTCCTTCCGAGCACCTTCAACAGCCGCTGCCCGAGGAAGCTGCTTCTCTCCAGGAGACCCCCTTTGGGGTCTTCCGCCTCCCCGCAGGAAACCCCTTCTCTGAGGACAAAACGGTGCTCTGGTTGGGGCTCCAGTGCTTGGCGTTTGCTCTGGTCTGTGACCCCGATGAAAACCTGATGCTTGCGGAGGGCACCCTGAGACTCTTGGGCAACGCTTTGCTGGAGCACCTCAAGCTTCTGTCCACGGGGAGCAATGTGCTCCTGAAGGCCGACCGGACGGAGGCCGTCCTGGAGAAGTTCCTGCCTCACGGACAGCTGCTCTTCCTGAACGACCAGTTTGTGGTGGGGCTGGAGAGAGAGCTGAGCGTCCATCTTGGCAAATGAAAGGCCATCGGAGGAGGAGGAGGAGGAGGAGAAGGAGGAAGAGGAGGAGGAGGGGGCTTCCGGCTTTCCAAGACGGACTCGAGCTTCCTCTTCTTCTTTTGCATACTTGAGAAATTGTGGGCCAGGCGTAAAAAAGTGGCTTATCTGCTTGTAAAATGTTAGGAAGTTTTTCAATCAGGCTGTTTGAATAAGATCAGCATTTTCATCTGCTGTTTTTCGTCAGGGTTTTCTTTCTCCCCCTCTAAGAACTTAGTAAAATGTTCGTTTTGGTCAAGAGTGGTATAGCATCCTGATTCCGGGAGATGGGTCCATCAGAGTCCCTCTCTTTGGAGGAGAAAATGTGGGTCTCCACAGGTCAAAGCTGCATCATCTGGTCCTAACCTGGTCCGTCCCAGTTTAGCATTTGGAGATCAGCCGAGGTGAGTTAAGAGCTGCGTTGTGAGCCGTGGGCTCTGTCAGACCAATCTCCAGAATGTCAACAGTAATAGCAATAGCACTTAGACTTATATACCACTTCACAGCCCTCTCTCAGCGATTTACAGAGTCAGCCTCTTGCCCCCAACAATCTGGATCCTCATGACCTCGGAAGGATGGAAACCTGAGTCAGTCTTGAGCCGGTCAGGATCGAGCTGCTGGCAGTTGGCAGAGTTAACCTGCAATACTGCAGTCTCACCACTGCGCCACCATGGCTCTTCTACCAACTGTGGTCAACCAACCCCGTCAATCAAAAACGATTCCTGTTGGTGACGGAAGGATGTTGCAGAGATGTGGGTGGGATCCTTCAGAGCACACATGGATGTGCTGAGCAACCGGGCAGGTTAAGAGAAGCTGGGAGGGATGCGTAGTCTGCAGGGTTAAAAGTTCACCTGTCCTTTATGAGTTGAGGATGCTCCTCTCCAAACACATGTCGTAGGATCACCGTGAACCAGTGATGTGGTAAAATGCAACACACTTTCTAAAGAAATAGGACCTACATAACAGAATAACAGAGTTGGGAGGGACCCTGGATATCTTCTAGTCCAGCCCCCTGTTCAAGCAGGAGACTATATCATTCTGCACTATTGGCTATCCAATCTCTTCTTGAAGACCTCCAATGATGGAGAACGCACAATTTCTGGAGGCAAATTGTTCCATTATTTAGTTGTTCTCACTGTCAGGAAATTCCTCCTTAGTTCTAAGTTGCTTCTTGCCTTGATTAGTTTCCATCCGTTGATTCTTGTCCTGCCTTCAGGGGCTTTGGAGAAGAGGGGGACCCCTTCCTCTTCTTTGGGGCAGCCCTTGAATATTGGAAGACGGCCATTATGTCACCCCTCTAGTCCTGATACAGAATAACAGCATTGGAAGGGACCTTGGAGCTCAAGCAGGAGGTCCTATACCATTTCAGACAAAAGGCTGTCCATTCTTTTCTTTAAAAACCTCCAGTGTTGGAGCACTCGCAACTTCTGGAGGCAGGCTGTTCCACTGGTTAATTGTTCTCACTGTCAGAAACATTCTCCTTAGGTCCAGGTTGCTTCTCTCCTTGAGTAGTTTCCACCCATTGCTCCTTGTCCTGCCTTCAGGTGCTTTGGAGAATAGGTTGACTCCCTCTTCTCTGTTGCAGCCCCTCCAATAGTGGAAGATAGCTATCAGATCCCCCCCCTAGTCCTTCTTTTCACTAGACTAGCCATGGCTCAGTTCCTGCAACTGTTCATCATATGTTTTGGCCTCCAGCTCCCTAATCATCTTTTTTGCTCTTCTCTGCACTCTCAATGAGTGTTGGGATCTCAATGATCTCAACATCTCCATGAGATGTTGAGACTAGAGTCTCAACATCTTTGTCTGTCTGTCCATCTCTGTCTGTCTGTCCATCCATCCATCCATCCATCCATCCATCCATCCATCCATCATCTCATGGTGGACCAAAGTTGCTTGCAAGGCCCAGTCTGTGTCCTCCTCCTCCCATCCCATCCCATGATGTCACAATCTCACCTTCCCTTCACCTTGCAGGTGTGCTGGGGATTGTGAATGCTTTGCTGAGGGCCCCCAGCAGCCAATCAGCAACCGGCCCAACTCCCATTGCTGCTGGATGTCCCCAGTTAGGATTATCAAGAAGACCAAGCAGGTGGAAAAAGCAGGGGAGAGCAATGAAAATATCCAATAAGAACTTGCTCAAGATTCAGCAACATAGGAGAAGAAGACAGTAAACATAAGTGAACAATAGCGTTGGACTTTTAACAGAAATCACAAGTAGCAGGTACAAAATTGGGCGGCTTGTTTTTCTTTTTTTTTTTTTTTTTAAATTTGATTTATATGCCGCCCTTCTCCGGAGACTCAGGGCGGCTTACAGTGCTTTAAGCAACAGCCTTCATACTTTTGTATATTTATACAAAGTCAGCTTATTGCCCCCACAAACTGGGTCCTCATTTAACCTACCTTAGAAAGGATGGAAGGCTGAGTCAACCTTGAGCCTTGGAGAGATTCGAACCAGCAGTAAATTGCAGGCAGCTGTGTTAATAACAGGGTGCACTAAACCACTGTAGTACCAAGGCTCTTTAAATTATGTCTTACAATAGAATAGAGCTGGAAGGGACCTTGGAGGTCTTCTAGTCTCCTACTCAAGCAGGAGAACCTATTTTCAGAGAAGTGGCTGTCCAATCTCTTCCTTTTTTTTTTTATTGCAAAAGTTTTACAATTACATTTTCACCCCTTTCCCCCCCCACCCCCCCAAACTTCCCAACCTCCCTAACCCTCCCTAACCCTCCCCTCCCCCCAGACTTCCCTATAATATACTCACAACTCGTAAAAAAAAAACCCCTTAATATGACACTTATGTATAAACTTGAACCCCTCCCTCCCCTGTATGATTTTTCTTTTTACCTCATTACATTAAAATATTTCTAAAAGATTATTTTCAAGTAAAGGCTATTTGATACTTTCTAGTTTGATATTTGTTCTGAACATATTCTATCCACCTTTTCCATTCCCACTCATAAGTCTTGTGAACAATCTTTTAAGTATGCTGAAATCTTCGCCATCTCTGCAAAATTGGCCATCTTCAAAGTCCATTCCTCGATAGTAGGCAAAGCTTCATTTTCCCAATATTTACCTATCAACAATCTTGCTGCTGTTATCATATACAATATCAGTTTTATTTCACCCCGTGTAAAACCCTTAACTATACCCAATAAAAACAATTGTGGAGAGAATTGAATTTTTTTCTTCAACACATTCTGCATGACCCACCAAATTTTTATCCAAAAAGCCTTAACTTTCCTACAGGTCCACCAAACATGATAATACGTAGCATCCAAACATTCACATCTCCAACATTTTGGCTGAACATTAGGGTACATACATGACAACTTTTTGGGATCTAAATGCCATCTATAAAACATTTTATAGAAATTTTCCCTCAGGTTCTGCGACTGTGTAAATTTAACATTCTGAACCCAAATTTTTTCCCATGTTTCCAACATCACTGGTTCTTCAAAATTTTGTGCCCACTTAATCATACAATCTTTAACTAATTCAGTTTCTGAATCCCTTTCTAGCAAAACATTATAAAGCCTTTTGATATGCATTGGACCTTTCTCTTTTATATGTCTAACCAATTCTTCCTCATGTAACATAATACCAGTTTTTTGGTCCTCTTTCCATCTCAATTGTAATTGATTATATTGTAACCAAGTTAAATTAATCCCTTCGTCCAACAGTGTCTGCAATGTCTTCAGCTGCCATCTGCCCGCATCTGTAAAAAGAACCTCTTTGTATAAAAATCTCTTCCTAAAAACCTCCAGTGATGGAGCACCCACAACTTCTGGAGGCGAGCTGTTCCACTGGTTAATCTTATTTCCAAGGGTTTTTGACGTTGTATCTTGAAGGACCTCATCCTTAAAAAGCAGCTTTCCAGTTTAAGCCCCAAGAAAGATGAGACATTCTTGGACTAGCAGCTTTGACTTCAGTCTGGGTTGCTTCTGGTGTCTCCAGTCTGGGTGTCTTGGTCTCCAAGCCTTACACGACCTTGATGTCCCACAAGCCGATTGGATTTGTCTAGTCAAGGTCTGTTGAGATGACCTTGTGGCCTACACTACCAACTTTCCTGCCTGGCTTTGCCTCAGGGCAGCCACCAGGACCAGGAAGCTCCTGTCCCACAACCTTTTCGTTTTGTTTGAAGATGGCTGCTTGGGACAGAACAGAGACCCTGCTCGTATCTCCTCTCTGTGCTGCTCTAAGTCTTCTCCATCAGGTTCTGGGGCTGCCCTGTTGGGGCTTGGCCACATCTTCCTGTGTGGTGGGAATGGTTGAAGGCAGGGAGATACTTTCAGTCATTTTCAGAGCATGGAAAAATGGCTCCCTCCAGGTATTTAGACTCGACAAGGTGTGAAGGCCGATGTCCTTGAATTGTTTTGGAGAAGTTCCTACCACCTCCTGGGGAGGAGGGAGACCCATAACAGGGATGTCCACAAGAGTTGGGTTTAAAGGGTCAAGAGGCAGCCAAACACCCTGCCTGATCAAATCCCCGCTTCATTCTCTGATGTCTACATACAAAGGGCAGAATTTTGATTTCGTGGTGGCTGGTCATCTTCATGTTTTGACTCCAGAGGGCTGATCCATCCATCCATCCATCCTTCCTTCCTTCCTTCCTTCCTTCCTTCCTTCCTTCCTTCCTTCCTTCCTTCCTTTTTCTTTCTTTCCTTTTCTTCCTTTTTCTTTCTTTCCTTCCTTTGCTTCCTTTTCTTTCTTTCCTTTTCTTTCCTTCCTTTCCTTCCTTCCTTTTTCTTTCTTTCATTCCTTTCCTTCCTTCCTTCCTTTAAAAATTTTTTTTTTTAATTTGATTTATATGCCGCCCTTCTCCGGAGACTCAGGGTGGCTTACAATGTGCTAAGCAATAGCCTTCATACTTTAGTATATTTTAATACAAAGTCAGCTTATTGCCCCCATAAACTGGGTCCTCATTTCACCTACCTTAGAAAGGATGGAAGGCTGAGTCAACCTTGAGCCTGGTGAGATTCGAACTTACAGTAATTGCAGACAGCTGGTGTTAAATTACAGTGCCTTGTCTGCAGATGTATCCAGGCTTTTTCTTTCCTTCCTTCCCTTCCTTCCTTCCTTCCTTCCTTCCTTCCTTCCTTCCTTCCTTCCTTCCTTCCTTCTCTCCCTCTCTCTCTCCCCCCCCTCTCTCTCTTTTCTCCTTCCCTTCCTTCCGTAATATACAGCAGAGTACATAACAGGCATATACAAAATTTCCAAGAACTATACAAATATTTCCTTATACTTCCTAACGGTGAGAAGAATTAAGGGCTTGTCTCCAGAAGTTGTGGGTGGCTCCATCGCTGGAGGTTTTCAAGAAAAGCCTGGACAGCCACCTGTCTGAAATGGCACAGGCTCTCCTGCTTGAGTGGGGGGCTGGAGTAGACCTCCTGGCCCTCTCTGTAGGGGGAGACGGCCGGTGGGAGGATGGGAAGGCTGGGTCCTTGGTCCCGTCTCCTCCAGGGCTGCTTCCTTCTGCCTTGTGCCTCGGAGGCAGCGGCGGCTGGTGCTGTTTCCAGGGCTGCAGCAGGAGAGGAAGGGTCCAGGGGGCAGCTCAGCCCCTTCCTCTTTCTTGCCCTGCGTGTGCCAGCATCTTACCTGCCCAGAGGTTTCCCCAAAGCGCTGGAAGGCCTGGGGTGAGGGGGAGCTGACTGGGCGAGGGAGCCCAGAGGGCGGGTCCCCTTTGTGACGGTCTCTTCTTCTTTTCTCCCCAGTCATGGCCCCCAAAAAGCCCCCTCCGCCCCCTCCGCCTCCGCCTCCCCCAGACGAAGTGATCCATGTGCCTAAATTTAAAGCGATCCCTCCGGAGATCAAATGGCGACTGATTCGGCTCTTTGGAGTCTTCTGTTTCATCGTCTTCATCGCATCGACGGTTCACTGTAAGTTTATTTATTTATTTATTATTAAATTTATATACCGCCCTTCTCCCTGAGGACTCAGGGCGGTGTACAGCCAGAATTAAAAAACATGAAATACAAATATTAAAAACAATTAAAATCTATATAAATTTGGCCCAAAATTTAAAAAACCACAAACCAATTAAACATTTAAAAATTTAAAAAAATTTCTTCCTAAGCCAGCCCGGCTTGCTGGAAAAAGTGGGTTTTAAGGGCACGGCGGAAGGCACTGAGGTCTTGGATTCTCCTTATCTCTGGGGGCAGCTGATTCCGGAGGGTAGGTGCCCCCACAGAGAAGGCCCTCCCCCTGGGGGTCACCAGCCTACATTGAAGTTCCCGTCAGGGAGTCCTTGACTTACATTACACCAGTTCATTTAGTGACCGTTCAAACTTATATCACTGAAAAAAGAGGCTCATGAGCATTTTTCACACAACCATTGCAGCATCCCCGTAGCCATGGGCTCAAAATTCAGACTGCTGGCAACGGGCTCCATATTTATGACGGTCACAGTGTCCCCAGCGGGTCACGCGATCCCCTTTTTGTGACTTAACCAATGTCTCGCTTAGCAACTTGAAATGTTGAGCTCAATGGTCATCGTAAGTTGAGGACTGCCTGGTTTAATAAAAAGCCCACGATACACGCAGTCCTCGACTTACAACCCCGATTGAGCCCCAAATCCCCCTTGCTAAGTGAGACATTGGTTAAGTGCATGTCGCCCCACTGAACGACCTTTCTTGCCACCGTTGTTAACTGAGTCCCTGCAGTTATTAAGTTAGCGACATGGCAGTTAAGTGAATCCGGTGCCCCCCCCCCATTGACTTTGCTCGGTAGATGGTCGCAAAAGTGGATCAAATGTTCAGTTGACTGAGTTTCATGTTTAATGAAAAAGGAGATTACAATAATAAATAATATT
Organism: Pantherophis guttatus; assembly: GCF_029531705.1. The sequence goes on from NW_026844080.1 coordinate 1,480,998, forward strand.
AACTAAATGAACTGTTGTAAGTTGAAGACTATATGGGTATGATGATGATGATGATGTTGATGATGATGATGACAGTATACACAGCAAACGAGATAACCATGCTGGATTTCGTATCCCAAAGTTTTTTTGTTTTTTTTAAATTTGATTTATATGCTGCCCTTCTCCGGAGACTCAGGGCGGCTTACAATGTGCTAAGCAATAGCCTTCATACTTTTGTATATTTATACAAAGTCAGCTTATTGCCCCCACAAACTGGGTCCTCATTTCACCTACCTTAGAAAGGATGGAAGGCTGAGTCAACCTTGAGCCTGGTGAGATTCGAACCTGCAGTAATTGCAGACAGCTATGTTAATAACAGGGTGCACTAAACCACTGTACTATCAAGGCTCTTGATAGTTGAACACTTCCCAAGCGTTTAGGACTGCGTGATGTATCAGCAGATTATGCGAGCAGATCCCAGTAAGGTAGCCTTCTGCAGCTGATCAATGGTTATTATTATTTTTTATTATTATAATAAATTAAAATCTAATATATATAAAATATAAATATAATAATAATAATAACAACAACAACAACAACAACAACTTTATTCATTAAACATGAAACTCAAGTCAACTGAACATTCAAAAATGCATCACAAATACCATTGACTGCAGCGTCCTAGATATCAATCAAGTATCTTCTTAAAATATACGATTTATTATTATTATTATTATTATTATTATTATTATTATTATTATTATTATTATTATTTACTTTATTCATTAAACATGAAACTCAAGTCAACTGAACATTCAAAAATGCATCACAAATACCATTGACTGCAGCGTCCTAGATATCAATCAAGTATCTTCTTAAATATACGATTTATTATTATTATTATTATTATTATTATTATTATTATTATTATTATTTACTTTATTCATTAAACATGAAACTCAAGTCAACTGAACATTCAAAAATGCATCACAAATACCCTTGACTGTTGCTAAATGGTTGATACGGGTTGCTGCCAGCGTCCTAGGGATCAACCAAGTACCTTCTTAAGATGTACGATGTTCCAAGTAGCGCAGTTTTTTTGCAGTTCCGCTGGGGTTATTGCAGGAAGCTGCAATTTGTTGATGTACCTTATAAAATTATTGGACATGGTACCAAGTGCCCCGATGACAATGGGTATCACTGTGACATGTTTCATCCATAGCCGTGTAGTTTTGATGGACAGGTTGTGATATTTCGTGATTTTTTTTTCCCCAGTTCTTTTTCTTCTACTCTGGCGTCTCCTGGTACCGCCATGTCAATAAATTGTACATTTTTTTTAAAATTTGATTTATATGCTGCCCTTCTCCGGAGACTCAGGGCGGCTTACAATGCGCTAAGCAATTTTGGTTTTCAACAACTGTAAGAGGCGTGCGTAAGTGCACCAGCGTGCCTACCGTCCCTGTCCTAATATTCCTTTTTACTGACTCTTTTCATGTATTCAAATTATGTTTATACTTTGACCTGTTATCTTATATATGCTTGACAAATAAACTTACGATTATGATTACAAAAAAAACCCCTATGATATCTGGTGTGTTGTTTTCCAAGTGACGATCCGTCTGTATTTGAAAGTCCCACAAGTTCTTCACCTTCTCCTCTTCTATAACTTTTCCCACTTTATGTTCCCATGGCTTTTTGGATGATGATGAAGATGATGAAGATGATGATCTCTTTTATTCGTTAAACATGAAACTCAGTCAACCAGTCAATGATATTTGCGATACATTTTTAAATGTTCCGTTGACTGAGTTTCATGTTTAATGAATAAAAGAGATAACAACAGCAACAACAATAATAATAATAATGCCACCCATATGCAGGTAAGTTCATTTAGTGACCGTTCCAGCGTGGCTGGCTCAGGAATTCTGGGCGTTGAAGTCCACAGGTCATAAAAGGGTGACGTAAACATCTCAAACTTTTTTTCCATCGATGTAGACATAACGCCTTTCTGCTGTCTCCGTTTTAGATATTAAGCTGATTCAGGCGCCCCCCAGTCCTTACATACCACCCATGGAGTCCTTGAGGAGGACCCTGGCCAATGCCTTAAGAAAACCGTCCATCAGTGCTATAAGTGGTAAGTGGAGGCGGGAGAATCCTGCCCCTTGGGCTGGGCTCAACCCCAAGTTTGGAAACGGGCAAAAGAATTCCAGGGAGGAAGCATTTGGTGAGAATTCAGTGGGCCCAACCATCCGAACACAAGCGCTTGGATCCGGAGCTCTGCCCAAGTCGTCTTCTCCTTTCCAAAATCTCAGCCATCTTCTCGGGTGACGGGACGGATCTTGAGAGTCCGAGTGGACAATCCCTTAAATGTGAGCCAGCCGTGTGCGGCAGCTGCCAGAAAAGCCAACACAGTCAGTGGTGGGTTCCGCCCGGTTCCGCCGAGCCAGTAGCGGTGATGATATGACGTCACCGAACCAGTTCTGCCCCCCCGACCCCCTGCCCCCCCACGTTCTTACCTTTCGTTTGGCCCCACCCCCAATCTATTGCTGCCTCCTGAGTCCCAGCTGATTGGCTAGAAGGAAAAAAACTGTTTAAACTCTTGCCGCGGGGCTTCAAAGGGCCGCCCTACAGCTGATCAGTGTTAAAAGGCAGTGTGGTGGTAGACCGGTGCCTCCAAAAACAAATGGGTAGACCAGAGCCTCCAAAAACAAATGAGTAGACTGATGCCTCCAAAAACAAATGGGTAGACCAGTGCCTGCAAAAATAAATGGGTAGACCAGAGCCTCCAAAAACAAATGGGTAGACCAGAGCCTCCAAAAACAAATGAGTA